>VOQK01032005.1:0-12934 GCA_015052645.1 Benitochromis conjunctus
TTATTTTTTTTTTTTTTTTTTTTACTTCAGCCTCTGTATTTTGTTAATTCTTAAAATTAAAAGTAGTCCTGCTTTAAATGACATCTGTTTCAACAAAGGCAGAATTAACAGCCATAACCACATAACTAATTATGGCTTTGTGAGAGGTACAGACCAGTGTTAGTATGTGAGATCATAATATTTTATTTGTCCATTATATGTCTGTGTGTGTTGCACCTTAAAATTCATGGATGCTCTTTGCCAGGTGAGCTTGCAGGAGCTACCTGATATCTTTACTTTTATCTTCAGTGCAACATGACTTTAGCCAGAACAATGTTGCGCTCAGACATGAGTTCAGAAATGTCAAACCTAATTGGCTAGTTTTAAATGTCATGATTTGATATATAAGTGGTTGCTTAAAAACAATCAACAGTAGGTTCAACTATAAATGACAAAGATATGTTTATTCTTATCGAGATTATCGAGGCGTCATCAAGCAATGACCTCCAACTCAAACTGGAGCACCAAGTTTAAACTGGTTGGGATAAGAATGATCACCTCCGAGTCTGGCTATGGTTTTCAGCCTGAAAAATGGCTGAGTGTGCGGTGAGTTGCTGCAACACAAGTGAAAGAAAAGCCACAAACCGTAAGAATACACTCATGGATACAGGGAGGTGGAAGTGAGCTTCCTTCAAATGAAAGTTTTTGTTATGATTGTTTGATATGTAAAATATTACAAATGAAAAAGGTTGTCCTCTTTTTTAAATGACTTTAAACAGAGAAAAACGGTCTGATTCCACCTTTTTTAAAATGTTGGAAATACAAAATTTTATTAGAAGCTTAAAAAGTTTCTAATGATACATGTCAAATTGAAATGTAGCTCTGTAAAGCAAAATATAGTTGTTTCATGTTGTTTCATTCTTCCAATGAATGGCAATGTGAAGCCATGATCATTTTTTGATCACTTGTTTTCCATTCGGACTCTTACAATGTCCAAAAATGTACCAAATGGATTCAATGCTCTACTCAGTATGAACAGAAATAAGGGAATCAGTCTATAAACTCACCATGTGTTTACTAATGCCATGCTTGAGGGGTCTATTTGCAACAACAGGGGTGCATACCCCGTTGGCAGGTTAAAGTAACTCCAGTCCTCATACTCAATAGCAATGCGTGAACACGAGCTTTGCACAGCACGGCTTTACTTATAGGCCATGGATGTCATTACTAACAATAGTTTTCTGTGGTTATGTGAAGCTGTTTACAATATGATAATGAAGGTTTATCTATCTCAGGAAATTTACGTTGGGAAATTCCAGTGTAACAGCAGCCAGAACATGGAAAACAGCTTTGATCAATAAAATAAATACAACAGGACCAAAGAAAAGGTGAAAAAACTAATGAAAGCTTAATGGACAAATGCATATGGACAGAAATATTTGCCATTAGAAACTTCAAACTGATATTTCAAAAATTATTACATTTCAGTGATAGCAGATATTTACCCCCATCAATACAATTCATATTATTAACAAAAAGAAGAAAGAAACCTATCACTGAACTTAAAAAATAAAACAAGAAAACATCCCCTGGAAATGCTCAGGAAAAGTCAAATGAATACATGACTAAAAATTAAGACCAAATGAAAAATCTGTAATATTTCTCCATTTCCAGTAAAAACACCTCGTAACTGTACAATCTGACTAATCTTAAAAACAAATATCTAAAAGGATTCATGCAGAAATCAAATATTTCCTGGGTGGTGGAGAGGTCAACATCAGCTGCTGTAGGGCACCAATAGCCAAACATTAATGTTTAACATGCCACATTGTACAAAATATATGTACAATATAATATACTACAATGATGTGACTGCCAGTCTACAAAGAACACTAAATGTCAAGCAGAAAAAGAGCTCCACTCCAGCTCTACCTCACACTCTTGGCACTCATATAATGAGTCTTTCACGTGGAGTCATTGTTACATCGTAGTGTACGCTGTGCAGGTTGCTCAGAACTGGCTGGCACCATAAAACATACACTACAACTGTAACAGAGTAACTGCACACAATGGCAGGTTTCATTATACTTTCTCAGACAGGGTGGCATGAGAATGAAAGGAAACCAAGTGCAATTAGGGGGTTTTCTGTGTTTTGTAACATGTTTAGCAAATGATCAAAGAGGTCCTGCAAGACATGTTCACAACTAGTAGTTTTATATATGATGAGAATTGGAGCTCAAATGAAGAAACCTGAGGTTCAGAGCATTTTTAACCTTATTTCAACAATATTTCATTCTCATCCTGCTGAATCATCAGCACTGAATCACCAGACTGTCTGCAAGGCCTCCAGATTATGGTAAACAACAGCAACAGTTGCAAGAAGACAGAAGGGTGTTGCTTCTTGTCTCGATTTATTGACAGGTTGAAAAAGGAAAAAGAGGATGCTTGTGCTTTGCAGCCAATATCGCACACAATTAAACACACGGCTGTTTGGAGTTGAGCACACAAGCCGGTTTTACTAGTGAGGACAGGATTGCGCTGGAATTCTTGAGGTGTGCAATAAGTGGGCAGTAAAAACACTCCATGTATCTATCCAGGAGTCCCACACACATGCAGCCCAGTGTAAAGTGATCATGCATCCTGACGGATCTGTCACCAGATGCTTAGTATGTCCCACAGTCGCTGACGGCCCAGGCCCCGGCTCTTTGTCTGCCTGACTGCTGCACAACAGAGCAGATTCACATTCCCCACATCCACAGGCAGCACTCTGCTCCGCTCTGTGGGAGAATACTTTATGACACACATTTTGTCTCCACAATTTGTCATCCACTGAAAGGATGTTCATTAGCTGCGGACGGGAGCTGTTTCCAAGCTGAAAAGCATGTGGCCTTTGTGGTGTGGTCAACTGCAGTCAGAGATCCTTCAGCGTAGTGTTGAGGTTACATTTCGCCTAAAGTACCTGAAGCTGGGAGTGGGTGAAGTGTATATCAGAGCTCTCATTCACTAGAAGTTACAAGCAACCAACACAATATAAAAACGTAGAAAATAGTCCACACTGTAGACAGAAATATGTTTTTTACTAACACATACTGGAGCAAATCCTCTAGAAACATTGTTTCTTACAAGAAAATTCCAACTTTTTATCATTATGCATGTCTGTACATTTCTTAGCTTTTGGAAATTTACTGGCTTTTTGCATTTGCAAAAGACAACATGCATTCCTGAGCTGATTTGTTACTTAGGGCAGTAACACTGCTCAGCCATATAGGAACAGCTGGAGAGGAAGGTGAAGATCCAGACACAGACAGAGCCAGAGATTAAAAAGTAAACAAAAAGTAAGCTTCCTATAAAATATAAGGTGATAAGAATATTTAACAATTATAACGTTGTTTCTGGAGTTATAACTTCACATTTGCACATTTGACCTTAAAGACCCACAAAGGCACAAAGAACTATGCCAAAACTTTCCTCCCGACTAGGACGTTGTATGACTCTGAAGAGAAAACACTAAAGCCGTCAACACTCCTCCCACCCAGTGTGTTCCCATTCCAGCGTTTCACATAACGCAGTTTTGTCAAAGTTGGCCTGGCCCATTTAAGCAGGAGGTGTCTGTGCCATGGTGCTTATGGCACATTAGTGAAAAGGGTGTGTAAATTCCACAAGGGTCATCCGTCTATGACCAACCAAACGTTTTGGCTGACCGTCTCCAAATATGTTATGGTACAGAGTTTGAACCCATATAATGGTTGAACACATTATATAACACACATAATGGTTGCTGTGAAATTTGAGCTTTATATATCACATAGTTTTCCGAATAATTTAAAAGAAAAAAGGTCAGTCGCCCCACTTTGCAATGAGTCTTTCACATCACTGTGCAGGAATTTTGTTCAACTCTTTTTTGCAGAATTGTTTTAATTTTGCAGCAATACTAGAGGTTTTTAATACGAAGAACCTCTTTAATGTGAGGCCAAAGTTTCTCAATTAGGATTTAAGTCCGAACTTTGACTAGGCCACTCCAAAACCATCATTTTCTTTTTAGTTTGTAAATCATTCATAGGTAAACTTATTGGTGTGTTTTGGACCACCCAAGTACGCTTGAGCTTCAGGGCACCTTCTCCGTCAGGATTTTATTATAGTAGACAGCAGAATTCATCGTTCCATCAATTAAGTTTTCCTGGTCCTGAAGCAGCAAAGCAGCCCTACAGCATCACACTATCACCACAAAGTTTAACTGTTGGCATGGTACTGTATGTTCTTTTCATGAAATGCTGCACTAGTTTTACAGCAGACATGATGGGATGCAAACCTCCTAGAAATTTCAACTTTTGCCTCATCAGTCCACTGTTTTTCACTGTTTCAAGAGTCTTGGGTATCATCAAGATAATGTTGGGAAATGTGAGAGCCTTTGTGTAATTTTTGGTCAGCAGTGGTTTTCACCTTGGAACCTCCATGGATGTGATTTTTGCCCAGTCTCTTTTTTTTGCTGAATTATTAAGTTGATCTTAACTGAGAGAAGTGAGGCCTGCAGTTCTTTATATGTTGTTCTGGGTTCTTTTGTGACCTCATGAATAAGTCATCAGTGTACCGTTGGAGTGATTTTGGTAGGCCGGCCACTCTTGGGAAGGTTCACCATTGTTCTTAGTTTTTCCATTTGTGGATAATGGTGCACACTGTAGTTTGCTGGAGTCTCAAAGTCTAAGAAATGGTTGATAGACATTGTTTCTCAGCCATTTTAGGCCTGATAGAGCTTGCTTGTTGAGACCCTTTAGCTTGCTTTACTATGCCAGACAGATTCTATTCAATCATTTTCCCCCCAAAATTCAGTTAATCATTGTTAATTCATGATTTGTGAATGTGACAAATATGTAACAATGAAACATGAGGAAACAGCACTGTATGCATGTGTGAAATCTTGTGAGTGTGACTCTCTTGTGTCTGCTGGAGTCTGGTATTTTCTCAGCGTAAAATAAATCACCTTGAAACTGAGCTGATCTCTCAGAGCCCAACAAGAAGCTCTGATTGAAGTCCAAACTAATGTTGTAAAATGTGTGTGTGTGTGTGTGTGTGTGTGTGTGTGTGTGTGTGTGTGTGTGTGTGTGTAGGTGTGTGTGCGTGTGTGTGTGTGTGTGTGTGTGTGCGCGCGCGTCAGTGGTAGCAGCACAGAAGCAGAATGCATGCCACACAGTGAGACAGCTCTGGTATCCGTCATCACAACCATTATCCTTTGTTGTAGTCAGACCCACCTACGTCAGGCGATGAAAGTTCAGGTTAAAGTGCACTCGGCTGAGAAAAAGCTTCTGGCTCTCAGTTTTCTTAAATCCCTAAATTAATTTGGCTTGATTGGACAGAAATGTTTGCATCAGTTACATGACTGCATGACTCACTGTGCAGTGACCTTCAATGGGAGCTTTTTAAAGCACTTTTACAAGAGAGCACAAGTTGTTTTTAACTCCCGAATGTATTTTATATTCCTAACGTCACATCTGAGAGCTTTAAACAAAATGTTCATAGAGCAACTGATCTGTTCATAAAATTCTACTTATATTTATCTAGCAGTTAAAAACCATACAGTACAGTTTGTACATATCAGTTTAAGAGCTGCGTTCTGTTCTGGGCATTTCTCTAAATGATTTCAACAGACGATATACTTTCTCAGAAACGTTTACAGTTTCTGTCCTATCATGGACATTCTACATGAATGTACCGCTCAGGGCTACTTATTAGGCCTTAAGCTGCCAATGTTTACCTTTTCAGGGGTCAACAAGATACATATATATTCCCAAGTAAAAGGTACATATTTGTACAGTTTTGTGTTGATTTCAAAGTGTAATATTAGGAAACTGTCATGGTCTGGGTGAGTGCTGTGTTTTTCCACACTGCAGGGCTTCACCTTCGGGTGGAGTCTCCGATCAGCCCTCACACCTGTCCACCATCAACACACCAGTATTTAAGACCAGCACTCACAACTGACCTCCGTCAGATCTGCAGCTAACCTGTGTTAGTGCTAGGCTGCCAAGCGCACTTGTAACTCTTTAATACTTTAGTATCTTTGCTCATAGTGTTCTGTCTCTGTCATAGTTACCCTGTAGCCTGGTCATCATCTTTCCACAGTGGGATAATACTCACCTCTGTGTGGACGTGGCTTTTGCACTCAGGTTTCGCTCCCTACATCGTGACGCTCCACCTGCCCACCTCCCTGCCACTGCAGTTGGTTCAAGTACCTTCTGGACCCCCTCTGGATCATTATTCACCTGGACCCTTCAGTCTGCCCCCCTCCTATGTCGTCTCCACCTACAACACATAAGCATAACCAACACAGTTTAACCAACTTGCAGTGAATCACTGGATTTCCACTGATTACCTGTCTCTTCTTATTATAGTGACTTTATATACCTCACCCGGGCCACTGTCCCTTCCTCCTTCCCCCCCAGGATCTGTTCCTGGACTTTTGCTTCTTGCTATAGCTCATAGTTTAGGTTTCATGTTTCTAGGTTTGCCTCACAGTTCACAGTTCATAGCCTTCAGGATTTCTTGCAAAATTACTGTTCATTATTGTCAAGTTACATCACTGTAAACAAAGCACTGTATCCACATCAGTTTTGCCTCTGTCTGTGTGTGCACTTGAGTCCACACAGCCAGTCTGGCCTTTTCGGCCATAACAGAAACAGTCTGTGTGGACAAATTAAAAAAGTAATCAGGTAAATTCAGGAAATGTCATCCCAGGATTAAATTTTAACTATTTATTAAATTAAATGAAAACCATTTAATACAATTTAAATTCCATTCTTTGCCTTCATCTTGTACCTCGGTGCCAATATCGTGCACTGGTTAGCTTTGGTGACTCCCAGAGAGACTCCCAATCCTTCCCTGTGCCTGCTGGGTTTTAGCTGAGTGCTCCGCTTCCCTCCCAAAGGCTAACTGGTGATTTTTAATTGGCTGAAGTCATATGTGGATAGAAGAAGCTTTAAGTGGTCAGTAAGTAGCGTAGTAATTTAGGAAAGAGCTCATGATTATTGTGGTACAAACACAACTTCAACTACTATAAAATTTATGATGATATTAAAAATAAAGTTTCCATCAGATCAATTGAGAGGAATTAAAATGAAGGTTTTGGAGCAGGGCACTGAAATCTGATTGACATGCTTTTGCATGACCTTAAACAGGCCGTTCAGGCTCGAAGACCCTCCATTGTGAATCAAAACAGTTATAAACAATTACAAAAAATGAAGAGTGGAACAAAATTCCTCTACAGTGATATGAAGGAGTCATATTCAGTTATCGCGAAGGCTTGATTGCAGTTCTCGCTGCCAAGGTTGGCACAACCAGCTGTTAGGTTTAGGGGGCAATTACTTTTTCACACAGAGGGAGGTAGGTTTAAAAACCCTTTTCCCTTAATAAATGAAATAAATTCATGAAAACTCATTCAAAAAATGTATTTTGTATATACTCTTATCTTCATCTAATATTGACATTTGTTTGATGATTTGAGACTTTTTCACTCTTAACTGCTCCACCGTCTCACAAATTCTGCCATCAGCAGCATCCAGCCATTCTCAGACTTCTTATCTTTTCTCTCCTCTCTCTGGGAGGCTTTATTCCTTTTTTCTTCATGCTGCCACCAAGTTCTGACTCTCCTGGTCTCCTTCATACAAATACAGAAACTGTCATGAAAGCAGTTTACTTCCTCGTCTCCAGTAATCCAGGCCCTTTCTTCTTAGAATTAAGCAAGCTGTTGCTCTTTTGGATTTGCTTCCTGTTTGCTTTGTGCTTGTTGATCATCATGTTGCTGAGCCTCTTAACCTGCAGCTTCAGGGCTACATTTTCTTTTGCAACAAGAGCTTGTCTGAGCGTGTGCACATCCACACTGGGAGTTGCTTATTCAGCTGACCTGTCTGCCTTTTTCAGGGCCGTTGATATGTACACAAAAACATGTCTGCACTATTCTGATATTTTTGAGGTCAGCTTTTTATCGTGATATACATCGTCATTTGTTTCATTACAAGATATAGTCATAACATGTCTGCCAATGTTGTTAAAAGTGTATATAGGTGAATTCCAAGAAAATAAATTCTTGCACATGGTATATAAAAGACAGTGTTCATTGCAGATTTTTTCGTATGTTGTAGCAAGAAAAGCTCAGGTATAGCTAATGATGTTAAAATGATTGCACTCCATTTAGGTTGGCTGGTCCCAAGGTCCCCATGCGAATGGCTTTATGGCTTCTTGTTGACATTTACACTGGTTAAGAGTGCACAGTAAATGTTAGAAGCAACGAAAATACAACTTGATGCAAAGCAAAACAACAAACCTCTTTTTGCTCAGAATGGGTCTCAATCTCTCAGTTGGAAGCAAAGTGGTCACGCAAAAGGACAGATTTCTGCCACAGACTTAATGACAGCTGTGTCTGTGCACATTGCTGTTAAGTATTAAAATAAATTGTAAGGTATCTGAGAGAATATCCAAAGATTGTCTGAATTGAGCCACACATTCTATATCTGACTGTGGTCTGAAAAATTGTGCATTTATTTAAGTGAAAACGTGAGAAAGGAGAAAGCAAGATGTGACACAAAATGTGACACAAGGGCCATTACGTGACAGGCTGGAACTGATACTGGCTGTAAGCAAGATAAAACTGCAATCGTTATTCAGGTGCTGTCCGATGTTTCATACTGGAGACCCTGTCATGGATATCTGCCACTGTGATGGTTAGATATATGTATATACAGTATATAACATTTTTAAAGTTTTATTGTTGTTACTGCTGCTGACAGAAATGTACACCATTTTAAATGTAGGCAGTTTGACTAATTTTGTATTTATTTCATTCTAGGAAGGTCTGGGCTAGTGTGTATGACATGAAGTTGTTGGAATGCAGGAACACTGCACAGCCCAGTCAAGTTGTGGGAGTGGAAATGAGTTACCCATCTCCACACAGAAAAACTGCTAAAAGTGCTGCCTGTAATATTAAGCGCAATATTGGCTTACATCTGAGCCAAGTATAACTGTCTGAGCCAGTGGGAGTGGAAATGAGGCCTGTTCCACAATGTCTGAAACAGATATCTGAAAGGGAACACAGCACATGTGTGACTTTATGAAATAATTAGTATGCATGATTCCTTTACTTTGGAACTGGCAGAGTTTTGTGCATCTGGCATCTTTGTGGTAAACCTTATAACTGTGTGAAATGTGTCTCTTGCTCTATTTAACTTCAAATTCACAAAGCAGAGAATTATTGATTAAATATGCAGAAATGCTACAACTGGATTCAAAACTGCACTCAATTCCCCATAAGACTCAGAGGGAAAGCTGAAATGTACGAGAGGCCACCCAGAAAAAAATGTTTCTCATAACAGCTCTAATCTGTACTGATAAGGCCAGAACCAAGGTACACAAGAACACGCTCCTCTGCCAGCTTTCTTGTTTACACTGTAAATATTACAGGAATAAGCAAGGCAGTTAGTCAACATTTCATTTTCTCAGTCTGCCACACCCTAACTAGGTCATTAGCTGTGGGCTCATCCTAGCCACAAGTAAAAATCCTCTTCCTTAAGCTTTCCAGAAATGTAGTCCAGGGATCAGTTGAAACGGCTCCTGTGAATTACCCTGTTCTTTACACTCACACACCGTTCAGTGTGTATTAAAACAGATCTGTTTCACTTCAGTGCACCTTTATTTTTAAATGACACCCATGGCTGTTAAGTGAACACTGCAATGCATGCATGTGCAGCTTATATTGGCACACAAAATACACTTTTCTACTCTAACTGAGCACTTATAGTACCTTATAAAGCTTGCCTCATTGACCTTTTTTCCTATTCTTTTTCAACATAAGTGCTTTGTGTCTAACACTCTCATTCACACGAGCAACTTGGGGTTAGTATCTAGCTCAAGGATATTTGGCACGCACACTAGAGCAGATAGGGATCGAACCACCAACCTTCCAATTAGTAGGTGACCAGAAAATATAACAAGGTTGTATCAGCCAAAACGATGATGGTACACACACACACACAACACTGCCCTGCACAATTACGCAGCACTAATATATGTATTGTGTGTCACATATGTTGTATAACAGCTAGAAGACCAGTATATGATTAAAATGTATATGATAAAGCAGCTAAAGCCAAATACACATTGCACAGTTAGCCACCCTGCTAAAAAGCAAATGTTGGTTCTCTTTATTGGTCTTGTGCTATATTAGTATAAAAGATGGATGTAGCTTCCAGGTCAGAAAAGTGAGGCCGGAGCAGGAATGCCTCCTGCATTCTTCTTAATGGTTGACAGAGGCTGGGTAACTCTGTTCACTTCAGACTTCTGGTTATAGAGTGTCCTCAGCTCCCTGCCTCTGTCACCTCACTAAACACTTTCTTGATGGGTTTAGTTGCTATTTTTATATCATATTCCATACAAATGAAGTGGAGTCATGTCGTCCATCTGTTATAAAGTCACTGCCTGATACGTTATATAGTAGGTAGATGGCTAGCCTAAGCTTGCTTACATTATCATTAGTAAAATACCATTTCTTTGTTCTTATGGGAAATTTATGTTGGGCCTTTGCGTTCTTTGTGTCTTTTGTGTTGTGCTTTTGTGTTTGTTTGTGTTGATGCAGGGAGATTAGGCAGTATGTAAGCTGGACATATCTTCTGGTTCTGGAAAGGGAGGCAATACAAAAATGCCTAAAATCTGCATTCTGTCTACCACATAGTGATAGCTGCAAAAAGACTTCTAGTTATATGAAAGTCTATGAGAAAAAGGCCCTTTGCTGGGACCTCTTCAAACTCTTTGTTACTAAGTTTTGGTCACTGTCCATGCGTGGATTTAAACAACATTTTAGGTCACTGAAAACTGAACAAAAAATTCCTTTTTCAGATTTTCAGAAACTCTGTTTCTGTGTTTTCAGATGGATGGTCATTGGGGTGGCACCTGATACTTCAGCATCTTCATGTGGATGAAGATGGAAAATCCTTGTCTCAAGAAATACCTATGTACATTGGGACATTCAAAATGGGACTTTACAAACCAATAGTAACCTATGCAGAAATCACTCAAAAGGGTGTAAAAAGTGTAAAAGTACTAAAACATGAAAAAATAATTTTCTAATGCATGTTTCGGATATTTGACTGAAAACACTTCACATTAACAAAGGACTGTATTAGCTTGCACAATAGCCAAACATCATATTGCTAAAACCTGCTTTCCTTTTTCATCCTGTCATTTGAACTGCACGTGCTCCTCCGCAGTCATTATCACCTCAGATGTGTACATGTTGAGAAGATGAAACAGATCCTTGAACCCTTTCTGTTTATCAAACAGAGAGCTTGGTAAAATATCTGCCACTTCACAGGGGAAACACTGTGTGGTCCGTCTTGAAGGAAGAATTAACAGGAAACACAAAGTCGTGCGTCGAAAGACAACTGACGGAACGGAAACTGAGTTGCACTTTGTTGGCCGGTCAGGTGTTGTTTCTCCTCTGACCTCTATGTGAGGTTTCACACTGTGCACACACTATCAGCTAATAACTTGGGCATACTGCGGTCTGGTGTTTTCTATGCATTTTGTATGCAGTCATTGTCATTCATATATACACGTTTGGCATCACAAATGATCAAATGTAAAGCTTATAATAGCTTGAGATGTAAAATGCCAAACTATTTCACTAGGCTGCTAAACACTGGAAGTTCAGAGCTGAATGCCAATTCCTTCATGTATAAAAGGAGTGATCTGTGGATACAAAATAAAGAAAGAAGTGAATAAAGGTCCAGAATATCAAACAGAACAAAACAAAGAAAGCCTAGAGGAGGAATGGTAACTGGACTGATTCTTATATAGCGCTTTTCTACACTCCCGGAGAACCCAAAGCACTTTATACAATTTGCCACATTCACCTGTTCACACAAGCACTTTCTTGTATGCTTTTAAGTGATTTTTGTCTAACATTCACACACATTAATTCTCCAGTGGATGCATCGAAGAGCAACTTGGGGTTATTATCTTGCCCAAAAGCTAGCACTAGTACTTCAGATGACAAAAAACAATAACGACAGGTGGATAAGGGGGCAATGGAAAGAATACTCATTTACAGATTGTATGAGATTAAAGGGAAGCCTTTGATTGTAGGTTTCAAGAGAAGGTGGCCAGCTCTCTGAAATCAGTTATTGTATATTGTCCGGATAATTAAATCATTCCTTTAAAAAAAAAAAAATGATATAGTGATCATTGGAACTGGGCCAGAGAATAATACACATTACCTTAGATTTTATGAAAACAATAACGTGGGGAAATTGATTTCTTTATAAAGGGTGTCTTTATCTGAAAACGCTGACAGACTAGTTCATCCATTTATTACTTCTAGGCTGGACTACTGTAATTCATTATTATCAGGATGTCCTAGAAACTCACTGAAAGTTCAGTTAATGCAAAATGCTGCAGGAAGAGTGCTGACAGGGACTAGAAAGAGAGAGCATATTTCTCCTATATTGGCTTCCCTTCATTGGCTCCCTGTTAAATCCAGAATTGAATTCAAAATCCTGCTCCTTACATACAAGGTCTTAAATAATCAGACCCCATCTTATCGTAATGACCTTGTAGTACCATATCACCCCATTAGAGCACTTGGCTCTCACACTGCTGGCTTACTTGTTGTTTCTAGAATATTTAAAAGTAGAACGGGAGGCAGAGCCTTCAGACCTCTCTGCACTGAATCATTACTTGCTATAAATCTCTTGGCTCTCTTCCACAGCATGTCTTTTGCCAAAGTGCTTGCTCATAGGGGGTCATATGATTGATGGGTTTCTCTCTGTATGTATTATTGCAAGGTGCTTTATATTTTAAGGTAGACCCTTAAAATATAAAGCACCTTGAGGTGACTGTTGTTGTGATTTGTATAAATAAAATAAATTTGTTAATTATCCTAAAAAGGTGATGCATCTTTTAGTTCAGAATGACCTAC
>VOQK01032006.1:0-17354 GCA_015052645.1 Benitochromis conjunctus
ATGACCATCTCAGTCCCCAGACCTGAATATAATTAAAAATCTGTGGTGTGAGTTAAAGAGAGCTGTCCATGCTCAGAAGCCATCAGACCTGAATGAACCAGAGATGTTTTGTAAAGAGGAATGGTCCAAATATTTAACTGACATTTTTTATCGTAACAACCAACGATTTATACAGGAAAATCATGACGATTAACAAGGTTGTCCAAACTTTCGCATCCCACTGTATTTGGACGGAGACAGGCCCGGCAGTTTTAGCTGCTTGTTTTTTCTTTGTTACGTTATGCTAGCTGTATCTTGGCTTTAGCGTTCTATCTGGACAGACATGAGTGTCAGACTTTATTCTATGGAAGTCAGTTGTTTTATGGTCACACTGAATTATGTCTGTATAGCCTATTCTTGGGTCTTAGCTGTTTTATGGGGGGTTCTTTAAATATATTTTTTTATATTTTAATATAAACCAACTCAAACTCATGTCATTGTCCCAAACTTATCTGTCTCAGACAATGGTTCAAAAACGAACTGTTTCTACTTCTTCAGGTGTTCACGGCTTCACCGTGAACTCTCCAGACCGTTCTTCGCCAATATTTCGTCATAGCAGTACATGATCTCAGTAAGTATGTGGTACTTATTGCAAAAGTGAGGGAGGGCTGAGGGACTAGGACTTGATGTCTAATTCTTTTTATACTCTTGTGTTAAGAGCCTCCCTTGAAATAACTTCCTGTTCTTAGAAAATGGCTGCTGTGGTAGGTCATTTCCAAGTAAGATAGACGATTTCTCAAATAGTGTCTGGGGCCTTTTTATTTTAGCTACACTGCAGACTGCAGCAGGCCTTTATTCTTACTTTGCAGGTCTTTCCTTTTAACTCTCTCTGTTTGATTGGTTTGCTGTATTGTCTTAGCACAGGCCCACTGCTCTGTCAATATTTAAAACTGAAAGCCCTCTTGAGCTTCACTGTGAAACTTTTGCAATATGCCGCAACAGCTGCTCAAAATAAATGTATGAAACTGCATCATTGTGCCTGTGGAAGTTAAGTAACACAACTTACTTTCAGAATGAAAATCCCACTATTTGTGGGTTATTATAGGGACGTTTTTAAGAAGAAACCTCTTCCCAGCATCAGGATGCTGATTGTGTACCGTTAACCTCAGTTCAAACAGGAAGCTGTCACGGTGAAGGCATTTCTTTGGCTTCCTGTGTTACTTTGAGCTGAGGCACACAGACCACACAGGAAACAAGATGCTCTCAGCGCGCTTTTTTAGCACTCTTGAAAACTTTATCGATAGTAGTAATTTAAAGAAAAGGAAACTACACTTTCACAAAATCTCTAAGTAACAACAACAGTCAGATCCACACATGACTGTGTCAGTACCCACCCAGACAACGCAGTCATTAAGTTTGCTGATGATACCACCGTGGTGGGGCTCATCTCTGGGGGCGATGAGACAGCTTACAGAGCGGAGGTTCAGAGGCTGTCAGATTGGTGTGCAGACAACAGCTTGGACCTCAATACCACCAAGACAACAGAGCTGGTAGTCGACTTCAGAAGGAGGAAGTCTGAGCTGCAGCCTGTCGGCATCAACGGGGAGTGTGCACATAGACACAGACCTCCAGTGGAGCTCAAACACCTCGACAGTTTTAAAGAAGCACCAACAGCATCTCCATTTTCAGAGAATCCTCAGGAAAATGGACCTGAAGAAGGAGCTGCTGATCGTCTTCTACCGTTGCTCCATTGAAAGTGTGCCGACAAACTGCATCTGTGTATGGTTCTCCCGGTGCACCACGGCACACAAAAAGGCACTTCAGAGGGTCATTAATATGGCCCAAAAAATCATTGGACATCCTCTTCCCAGCGAGTGCTGTACAGGTCCTTCATGGAGGACACGCAGCATCCTACGGGACTGTACACACCCAGGACACCGAGTGTTTAAGCTGCTGCCGTCTGGCAGGAGATTCAGGCTGCTGAGGTCCCAGACAAACAGACTAGAGGACAGCTTTTACAACAGGGCAATAGCCCTAATCAACACTAACAGCTGACCTGATCTACCTGGACTTTTTGGGCGGGCAATAATAACAATAATAATAATAATAAAAACAATGTGCAATAAACATACACTCATTCTTTCATTTATTAAGTCATTCCTTTGCTCTCTTGCACTTTTTTTTAACAAATGACTTTCACAGTGGTTTTTGCTCTGTCCTTATTACTGTACTCAAGTACTGTACAATAAAACACTGTTGACTGTTTAAAGATACTGTAACGAGTGTACCTGTTAAATATTGCTGGCAGAGATGTGGCTTACACTTTACCCTAAAATATCAGCTATGAGAGGGCCTGTAGGCTAAAAATGGACAGTGACAGTCACAAGTCATTGTACCTCATGACTGACAAGACTTTTGCAAAACTCTTGACCCACCCTTTATTTCTTCATAATTTCCAAGGAAATATGGAAAACGTGTAGGAGCAACAATTTATAGATATGTGGGCAAGCGTTAATTCAAATACAGTAAATAAGGTTAAAACAGAGTTTGTATAATGATAATGATAAAATCAGTCTTTGGTATGACTACTTTTATTCTTCAACACATGCTGAACTCTTGCAGGAATGCTTTGTTGTCATTTCTTTAAGTAGTCTTCAGGAACAGTTCCCTGTCCGTCTTGAAGGACATTCAAAGCTCTTCTTTGGATGTAGGTTCCTACTTGTTTCGCTCTCAGTCAGGACGATGCCATCATGCTTCAATAATGTTGCGTTCTGGCCCCCTGATAGGCCAATCCCTGACATACATTGGTAGTGTATTAAGGATAACTGTCATGCTGAAAAAAATGAAACACTTTGCAGATGCTATTGTACGGTGGATCAAAACCTGATGGCTCTACATTCATAATTCTATCAATTTTAAAAAGCTCTCCAACACCACTGGCTGAAGAGCAGCCCCAAAACATGCCAGAACCTCCACCGTGTTTTACAGGTTTAGTGTAGACACTCACTGTTGTTTCTCTCTCCTGATCTCCTCCATAGACCTGTTGCCACTGATTTTCAGTCCTGTTTTGTGTAATTTTTCATACCTCCCTGTTTCCCTTCCCTAAGAATAGCTTCTTGATGCATCAGGTTTTTGCTTTTTCCTATTTCTTAAGGACATGACTTTCAGTTAGGTCAGTGTTAAAAGGCTTAACAAACAAAAAGACATTCCTTTGAAATGTTCAGGTACAAAGACTGGACTGAAAATAAGTGAACAGCAGCCAGTGTCCAAAGAAAACCTTTGAAAGACCTCCAGAATGCTTGCAAAGCCTATTGCTCAATATCAATTTTTCTGAAGTTACTACAAAGTCTCCCTCCTTGGAAGCAAAATGTTTTTATAAATAATAGGTGTCTCAATACTTTTGCACAGTAATGTATATGTGTTTGCTTTCAGTAAGTCCTGTACTCTATTATTCTAATCCTCCCAGTTGCTGGAGCGCCGCTAATTCCTGTGCCACAGCGGTGCCCTTACTTCCCCTGGGCTGCGAACCGAATAACCTCTATATTTTCTCCCCGCTGGCAGTGTGAAATGTTAACACTCGATTCATGTTTTAAAAGCTACACTATCATGCATAAGAGTACAAACATGCGTGTACTGCCTCACAAAGCCACGCAGCTGGAGCTGTGTGAGTAGTGAAACTGAGATAACTAGCTCAAATTTTAGACCCATCCTCAACTAGACAGTTGAGAAACTGCACTATTGTGTTAGCTTCTCTTTTTAACACAACAAGTTATTAGATATAAAACGTGTAGTCGCCATGAAGTCGCCTATGAGCAATGTCACCATCTATGGATCTGACTCAGAAGTTGAGGCACTCTCCATAGGGAGTGACTTGTCAAAGAGGTAGCCCTGCTTTGACGTAAACCCTGATTTATTGCCCCTGTGGATGCAAATGTGGACCCACTTTAAAAAATGAGCATCGCGTTGCGTGCAATAAGACTTAAAACTGGAAATTGAGCTCATAATCATTAAGGAATTGTTTACTTAGATCTAAGTAAGTGGGGCTATTTTCCAATAGACTTCTATACAACCCCACCTCTTTATTGGACCAGAAGACTCCTCCCCAGTATGACACCCAGAGTAAGGCATTATAAGGCACTTCTGTGCCAGCTTAAACTTTCTGACTAGAGCGCTTTGTCCTTTTCTTCAGTCTGTGGTGGTTAGTCTGTGAACATAAAAACCTGAAGACAGTATCTTCCTGTTTCTGCTGGAACGAGGAAGAAAAACAGTAGGAATAATGAACGCAGTCACTGTTGTGGTCCGTTGTGACATAACACCATTTTTCTTTTCTTTTCTTTTGTTGTTGTTTTTTTTAAGTCTTCATTGGGGTCAAAATCTTAACTGGATGAAACCCGTAAGGAAAAAACATGTTTGATGGTTAAATTGCGGCATGACCTTTGAAACAATTCTCCACCGTTTATCTGTGTCTTTCACTCCCTGCCTGTCACTGTATAAAACACACATCCCACAGCAGGCAGCCGAGGCGAGCGGGGGGTGAGTCAGCGGGTTCACAGGGCTGACGGAGGTCCATCTCGAGTGGAAAGTTTTTTTGGAGAGGGAGACGGGCGCCCTCCCCTCCGGGGCCCCTAAGGCTAACGTGATCCCCCCATTTGTGCGCCTGTCATAAAGAATGCACCCGCTAAACCACTTTCCCACCACTAAGAGGATTACTAAGGTAATGCTCCCGAATCAAGAGATGCTCCGCTACAAGCGGGCAATGGGAAGATGAATTTAATAACCCGTGTACAGGGCTGGATTGAGTTCATCTCTGTGAATGAAACTGGCGCCTTACCCTGATGTTTGGTGTGGCTACCAGCTAGGCAATGTAGGCCGGGAGGGAATTGGTGCTGATTGGAAATGTTTTGGGGGCTTTTGTTGATTGGGGGGGGGTTTCAGTTGTAAAATAAATTTTAAAAAAAGTGAGCTCAAGCAAGTTTAAGTAAGTGTACTAGTTCCTTGTTATCATTACTCATCGATCTTACAGAGAACATTTCCAGGTATCCAGCTGAGCATTCGCATACTTTGACATTTAAAGGAGCCTAGTGTTAGTTCCCAACTAAAGTGGTTTCCAGAGCCGAATAGTGGTGAGGATTTACTAAAGATAGTGGGCAAGATTTTGCTGGTTCTTCTTTGGATTTGGGGGAATATTTATTAATAAATTCATATCCGTTTTTAGTGTCTTGTGCAGGATTCAAACATTTGGCATATTAAAAACCCTTCACCACATTTAAGCAAATATGATGTGTAACGCAGAACCCTAAATGCCTTGTGACACTCAGCAATATTTAAGCCAACACTGGGATTGGACAGGATTGGTTTGGCTTGGGAACCTGTCAGTAAAATTAAACTTGAATGCTGCATTAAAAGCAAATGTCCAAGAGCTCAGTACAAACTGTGAAGAGGCTCCCGCGATGGTTGTCGGACTTTATATGTTTTCCCACTGTGTTAGGAGGTCGTGTTTAGCTAAGGAATGTTTACGTAGGGACCCTGATCCCGTCACAGACCTCACGTCCGATCAGGATCAACTATGCCTCTGTTCGAGTGCGTGTATTTGTGCGTTTGTGTGTGTGTAGGCGACATGACAAGGTTTCCAAAAGATAACTCACTTCCTCTTCGGTGATTTGTTTGTCTTTCAGTCTGATGGCCCCAGCCTCTTTTGTGTCACCAACGTCTAAAGGCACCTAACATCGACCAAAAAAAGATGCACACACACACACATGCACACGCGCACACACACACACACTTAGACATGTGTAAAAGCACTTAGAACAAGCAATCTAGGATGAAAGGAGGAGTTTACTTTATTAAAAATCTCTACTGAAAAAGGCCAAAATTGTACAGATTGTCGGGGCTCCATGGGAACAAATGCACATAAATTCTTTCCAGGTTGACTCCTGCAGTGTCTCCATCCCAGCTTATGCTGTACCTTTCTCTCTTAGTGGAAATAACCTGGTATCCCCTCACTTTTTTGAAACCCACCAATCGCTGCATTAACTTTTGTTCGCACCAAGAACCCAAGGATGAAAAACCCGGTGACCTTTATTTTCTTAATAAAACTTGACCGATCGTCAGATCTCCTTCTTGGAAAAGATAACAAATAAGAAAAAAGGCTGCCCGTCCATACTGTAATAAAGATCCTCCTTGGAGGTTAACCGTTCCAAGAACACTCGCAGTAGGGATGGGGTGAGTAAGGTTGAAGAACAAGAAAATCCCAGTTTAATGTGAGGGAAAATGAAAAGTTAATAACTATTGTCTTGAGGGGTGGAGGAGCAGGTGGGGAGCAATAGCGTTAGTGATCCGGGCTGGTCTCAGGAAGGGGGCTTAGTGGGAGACTGGTGAGACTAAATGTAATGTACTCAGAGCTATTCACTTGGCAGTGTGCAATGGACTTGCATAAGAAAATGGAAAGCTGCCTGAGAGGTGATTACCTCAGGCGTGATCAGGTGCAGTGACTCCAGTGAGATGCAGGTATATGTAAAGTTCTGCTAAACCCAGAAAAGGTCATAAAGTTAAATATTCTAACTTGAAGTATAACACACATTCATGTTGTCCCGGGGGGGTTGTCACTGGAAAACCTCGCCAGCCGGCCTCTCTTTAACTTGCCCGTCTTCAGTCAGTGGGATGAAACTGGTGCACACCTGCTTTCAGCTTACCTTTCTGCCACATGTGCAGGTAGGGTACTTACTGGGTGGGAACTGTGCTTGTAGCCTGTCATTATGTGAAATGAACAATGCTTTAATGTTTTTGATCTTTACTCTGGAGGAAAAAAAAAAGGCAACGCATTTTTGTACAATTAGAGCTTGTGGATGACTTTAACCCTTAAGTGTACTTAGGGGCACTTTGCAAGGTTTGGAAGAACTTTCAAGGATTTCCAAGTAGGCTTAAGGGTTAAGAAAACAAACCGTACTATTAGAGTAGGGAAGCAGAAATACTACACCTAAGCCACAACCAGACACTACACCTAACCAGTCCAACCAGCTGGATACGGGAAAAAAAACACAAAATACTTCCCTTTGTACCGGCACACGTTCCCTTTTATAGCCTGCTGATGGTAAATGTTTGGAGCACACATTAAAGCAAATATTTACAGAAGACGAGCCAAGCGAATACTTAAAACCAGTGTTCAACCATTTTTAAAGTAATATGCGTCTTTTTTTTTTATATAATGATTTCTGAACCAAGCTGTAATCTGCAGGTAGTTACTAAAGGCAGTGCTAGCACTGAAACAAACTATACTGACAAAAAGCACTACTGGATTCATCCTTTCTCTGTTTAATAGTTTGGGAAAGTTGCACATTCTTGCTAAGTTACCATGTATAACTAGATAATTGCTTCCTCTTGGAGCAGCTAGCTAAGCTAATCCTGAGTACGGTCTTGTTATGGCCAAAGAGGAAAGTAATACCAAACTCATATTTAAAAAAATGAAATCCCTTATTGTGTGAGCAGTGTTAGGTAACCATATCTCTCCTGTTAAGCAATCTTTATGTTTTTTCTCTGTTACCGACTAAATGAGCATCGTTTCCTTTTGAACTCCTTCCATGAGGAACTGCTGTCTCAGTTCCTTTCTCCGTGATATCGGCACCTCTGAAAGGTCACAGATCTTTGTGAAAAACAACTCGTGTTTCCTGGGAGAACATTTGAGTGAAAACACCAAAACTAAGATGACTCTGGGCTGTTTAAAGAAATTTCTTTAAAAAAGGATTTAATTGGATTTATGTTTGTGGGTAAAATGTCCAAATTTTTCACTCTGAGGCAAAAATGTAAACTTTATTGTCTTCTCAATAACAACATGCCCGAAGACCCGTTATCAATGTTTCACGCCTTTATCTGCAAAGGTGTGTGCCGCTAAATCCCTTATGAGTCGCTCCGAGCGCATACACATACACGCACCCATGCAAGTTTGGTTTGTCGAGCGGCATTGTTACAGGCTTTGCAGACAGACAGCTCATTTTGCTACAGTGCGATGCCTCTGTGCAGTCACTCAGATCCAGTCATTGTTACAGTGAAAGCATTGTTTCTTTAACTTCTCAGAACTGGCTTTCATTGAGCTGTCACATGCCAAAGTCAGCAGTTATAGTGGCAGCATTAACCAAAAATAGCTTGAATTTAGGTTTATTTAAAATGCACATAAACCTGTTTCTGCAGAGACAATCCATCCCTTTGTTGCTGTTTGTTGTTGAATATTGTCATTTCTTCTTTTCGCATACCTGTTTTTGAAATAATACTTTTTCTTAATAAGGGATTCAACTTCTTGCTTAATGAATTCTAGGACAGTGAGAAAATTAGACTTTTCATCTTTATTGGTTCTGTGTCCGGCAGATCCAATAACCTGGATTTAGTTCTGTTCAATGTTATTTTTTTCTCTTTATAGACTGCTGCTGTAAGAAAGAGTAGATGTGGGAACTAGGCAATGAAAATATGAAATAGGCGTAGTACAGATCTGATAAATAAAACATAGCTTGGTGTCAGCTACAGACAATAACAAGTAATGTGTATTTTACTCATCTTGAGGTTTAAGAAGAATTTAAAACTTTAAAATATATTTACTTTATATTATATTCACTAATATGCAGATATTTGTGTGTTGCACACACACAGTAATGAATGAAGCATGCTCACCAAGCTTGCTAGTGTTTTTATTTTCTTTATTCTCTTGTTTTTGGGGTGTACTTCAGGAGTTGTACATTGTACATACAGAATAACATTAGCAAACTCTAGTTCATTTCCTCTTAAAAAAAAGAGATGTCACAGAGATGTCACAGAGATGTCCGCACTGCACCTGTTTAGGTTTCTTGTCCCTCAGTTTTAGAATGTCTTATACAAACTTTATTTTATTATTATTATTATTATTATTATTATAGAAATTTGTTTGTTATTGTAATTGAAAATGGGAGATGTCATGGCTCATTGGGTTGAGAAGATGACCATCCACTCATTTTCTTCTGCTCAAAGGTTCAGAGAGATATCCTGGATCTGCACAACTGAATACTTTCAGTCACTACTCAAATCATGTGACCATAGGTGAGTGGAGGGGCGTAGATTGACTGGTAAATCGACTACTTTCCTTTTACGCTCAGCTCTCTTCACCACAGTCTCTGCTCCAGTGTAAGCTGGAGACCACCACCTGATGAAGCAAACAGAACCACATCATCTGCAAAAAGCAGTGATGACATTCTGAGGCCATCAAAGTGGAAGCCTTCCACCATGTATAGCAGTATCCAACATCCACTGGGAATGAGTCTGACTTATTGCCAAGCCTTTGCAACGGTTGCACCGAAAAACTCGTATCGATGGGCCAGATACCCCATTCTTAGAAGCACCCCTAAAGGATATTCCCAGGAATACGGTCGATAACACGTGTAAACTAGCTGGGCAAACTCCCACATACCATGAAAGGAAAAAGAGCTGATCCAGTATTCTTCAACCATGATGTCTGCCAATCCAGAGGAACCACACCAAATCTTCATGCAATGTTGTAGAGGTGTGTCAGCCAGAACAGCCTTACAAAGTGCCCATATACCAAAAGGTTATAGCAGGGCCCTGGGTTTTGCTTTCCTGTGTACTCTACTGTGCTCTTTAAAAATAATGGCTAAAATGTCAATAAATAAATGTCGTTCATACAGCTGGTACACTCAGTTCTCTTCCCTGGGGTGTCTCTTTATTCTGTTTAGTAAATACAAGTGAAGCACCTTATTTAGGTACAAGGTTTTCTATGGTATTAGAAACACATGACTGTCACGCCCAGCTCATCAGTTATCCAACAGCAGGGCTACTGTTATGAAGGCCAGAAAATTAATACAAGCCACAATCTTCCTAAACCTGACCAAGTATTTTTTTTTTCTAAGTGCAGCAAATCAAAGAAAAAACAAGCTAAACAAAGTGTAAAACAAGTTAATCGGGATATCCTGCTTGACAAACCTGCAATTTATGGTTACTTTGAGAATAACTGCACACTGGAATGTAACAAGTCTGTCGTTCAAAGCTACAGGTGTCAAAATGTTTTTAGCAGGCTGTAAACATGAGCATCCATGAGGACTCACTGGCTTTGTAGCACTCATACATCGCCTTGTATTCCAACCCCCGACATGATAACGTGCTTGTTTCATGTTTTCTTTTGGTTTTTGTCAGTGTCTTTGGATGGGGTAAAGCACTTCTGTCCCACTTCAATTTCCTGATCCGTCTTAGATCTGCAGGGTCAAGCCAAAGCCCCAAACAAAGGCTCACACAGAGAGCCACACACAGTCTCATTCTTGTTTGACTGAAAGCAGAGGAATGCAAATGTGTGAGTGTGGGCGAGAGAACAAGAGCTGATAAAGAATAGTGAGCGAGAGCATCAACAGAAGTTCTTTCATTCATGAACGTCTCATCTTTACACCGAGTGTGAATATTTGTTCACCATCTCTTTCATTCACTAGGTTAGCCAAGGAAATTGCTGCAAACATTTGATTGTTTTTATGGTAAATGGACTGGTTCTTATATAGTGCTTTTCTACTTTACCTGAGCACTCAAAGGTCTTTATACAACATGCCACAGTCACACCCACACAGTCATACAAGCACTTTTTCATTCTTTTTCTATGTAAGTGCTTTCTATCTAACATTAAACACATTGTTGTTAGTATCTTGCTCAAGGATATCTGCCATGCAACCTTCTGATTAATAGATGACCTGCTCTGCCTCCTACAGCCACACCCAAATATCGTCTATATCTTTTATATTTTTTATTAGATAAATAATAGATAACAAGTCACAGAATGAATCAGCAGCTATTTTACCTAGCATCTCTCTACTGTTGGTTTTTCCCTGTAAACGCACTCTGTCCTCTTGTAGCGGATGCTTTAAAAAACGTACTATTACCTGTTTACCACTGGGTACAAGTGGGATACGCTGGAGAAAAATTGAAGTTTGCAGCTTGTATTATCTTGGAATGTGAGTAATTCAAAAAAACTGAGTAATTTTAGATTAGCAGCTAGCTAAGCTAATGACAGTAGATTGTTAATACATGCTAACCTTTGCTTTCTAGCAGCTAAATAGATACATCATGCTAAAATAATGCTTTAGCATTATTAACCTCTGTGATGTTACCCATCGGTTTTACCAACTTTGAAGTTTCTGACTTGCCATGTTGTTTCTTTCTTTTTTATGTTTTATTTTATTTTTAGACAGAAGTCACTTTATATAGACAAAAGCTTGTTTATCAAGATGATAAACAAGCTCCATCCATAAACAGTACTGGTGCACCGTATAGATATGCATATAATAAGTATTTGGTAATAGACTAATACAATTCTAGCATTTCACGCACCCAAACTGAAGTCTAACGTTTTCGGTGACTCCCTTTTGGCTATAGCCTCATGTGGCACCTAGTGGAAGTACATTATATAGATTTTATAGATGCTGCTACTGTTTTACAAACGTCACTTTAGATAGATATTTAGATAATCTCGTTCTCTGCAGCTTTGTCAGCCTGTTTTTATTCCAACACAGTGTCCCTCATCAGGCTGTAAATCAGTTCAATCTTAACAGAAGTGAAATGTGTGTAATTCGAACTTGTGTCACAAGATCACAAAGCCAAGTAAATGTGAGGCCATGAACATATTGGAGAGCAGCTCAGGGTGTAAAAAGATAATAAGGTTGCATAATGTGTAGGGGAAGAAAGATCTCTTTATGTGCTGCGCCTTAGCTGGAGGGGAATCCCTCCAGCTAAGGCAGATTCATAACATTGACTTCACACTGGACTTGCTTTTTGCTTGTTGTTAACAGGTATTACAATCAATTTGTTCCTTCTTTTTTTTTTGCTTACAGATCAGCTTCATGAATCACTAAATTCCAGTGAAGATGTTTAACCATAAAACCCTGAAGTTGACCTCTAATTCCACTTTAAAGGAAAGACAAGTAACCACAGACAACTCCCAACAGAAGTCACACTCAGCACACTGTGGTTATTAATATCCACAGTAGTCACTGTAGTATTATAAGTAGTAATACAAATCCAGACAATACCTTTTCTAAAAATTGTTAGACGTTGCACAGCTAGTAGTTGCAAAACTGCTTAATCCAATAATACCTCTTGTATTATTTCAGTTGTAGCACTGACAGTAATGATTCAATGAATAGTATTAGGCATATGAGTAAGCAATTGGGTGGCAATGACAAGTACAGTATAAGAAGGTGTAGTAAGCAGTTCTACCAGGTGGTAAAAGTAATAGTAGGAAGTCCAGTTCATGCAGTGGTATATGTTTTTTGTAAGTTAAGTAGTTAACAGAAGAGAGTTCTTCGTTCCCACTGTTGCCAAATGCTTCCTCATAGTCATTTAGTTGCTGGGGTTTCTTCTCCGTTACTGTAGGGTCCTAACCTTCCAATAAAAAGCACCTAGAGTGGACTGTTCTGGTAAGTTTGTGCTATATAAATACAACTGAATTAAATTGCATTGAAAAGCGGTATTACAATTTGACTATTAGATAGTAATAAGTCATTTTACAAGTAATATTACCTGTACCAAGTGTCTATTAGATGGAAGTAGTAAAAGTAGTCCATACATTAGTAAGGGGTACTGCAATCACAACTACAACTAGTACATGTACTTCTTGCACTGCTTCTATTTGGACCTTTTACCACATATTAATACTACTACCTTTATGTAGTAGCAAAAATGGTTAATAAATTCTAACAGTACAACTAGTTCTGCACAAGCATCAGTACATTTAGTGGTTTTATATGTGGAAACAGTACTCTAGCAGAAGTAGTACTAATATAAGAACTACTGATAGTAGCACTGATGCAAGTAGTAGATCTTGTAGTAATGGATATGTTGTCCACACCCCACCAGGTGTGGCTCTGGACCCCACTAGTATATTCTAGTATGTTAAATATTGAAGCGTGTCATTGAGCTGGCTGTTGGCCTTTTGGTTGGAAAATGATGTGCATGTGGTCGGCTAATCAACGTTTTGCGGTGCAGCTGTATCAGTACAATCAGTTTCCATCTTCAAGGCGTCAGTTAATGTTGCTGCTTAGAAGCCTCTGGAATGGCATGTTTAGGCACGAGTTGTCCTTGGGCAATATTTAAGGGCTTATGGCATTGGCAAAATGGGGATGTCATTCCAACTCGCCAAGTTTACCAATAAGTGAGGTTCCTGCTGCGAAGGGACCAAACCGAGTGGGTGAAAATGAAACAAAAAAACAAAGCGAGTAAAAACAAATCCATTGAGATGGTGGGGGGAAAGCCAAACAATGCCCAAAACACAAAAAAGGTCCCAGTGGGACGTTAAGTGGGTGTCTTGACTACAAAAAAAATGCAAATCCAATACACATTTTCTTTGAGAATAACTAAAAGAAGAACTGCACCTGCCTGTCACTCAGTGACCACATGCCTAATTATGAGCTTAGTGCTTTATGCTGTTTAAACAAATAAGAGAAGGACAGAAGAAACAGTTGAAAATCCAACACATGTAAGAGTAATGACAATACTGTAGCAGTGAGTGTGAACAGCACAGTGCTAATGCAAGTACTGCTTTCCACTTGTTGTATGTGACTTCTGTTTGGACTGTTATTGTTTTTTTTATAACAGTGAAAAATGGTCCAAAGGAAAAGAAAAACTTGCACTAATACAACTAATTCTTGCAGAAAAAAACGATACTTTTAGTAGGTTTATTTGCAGCAAAAGCAGAATAGTATTGCACATAGAAGTAATGCAGATAGTCAGCAGCAGATAGTTGTAGCGAATGTTTCAGTCGTAGTTGTGTTCAATGGCGTAGTAAAAACAAAGTCACAGTGCTAGTGAAATGCATTGTAATAATCACTATCAGAAGTGTTAGTGTAGTAATAACACTGAAGTGTAACAACAGTTGCATAAGAAGGAAATGTTTTATCTGACAGGTAAGTGCAGTCAGGGCCAGCCCATAAAGCTGCTGGTAGCTCGCACTGTACTGTTCTCAGTCAGCATTAATAATAAACTAGAAACCCAAGCAGTGGAAGATTAAACACACACACACACCCACACACCTGACCTGGCAAGATGAGCCAGCAGTGTGAATGAGGATCAGGATGACTGCCGTCACATGATGGTGTTTGTGCGTAATCTCCTTCAGACGGGGAGGTCTGCTTTGAAGTTCCACGCACATCCTGATCTGGACTGACACACGTCCAGGCCACTCTGAGTCTTCACTTTACCTTAAAAAGAAGGAAAAAAACGTTTAACTGGCTCCACAATGTATCTGTGGAGTTCAGCGAGGCCAACGGAGCAATCCTATTCGCACAAAAAATGCCATAAGAGCGGTGAGTGCCAGTGTAGAGCTGCTGGCTCCACCAGGTAGTTGAGAATAAAAAATAAAACAAAAAAGTAATGAGAAGGTTTAAATGGAAAATTCAGAAAGGATATACATGTTACTATAAAGAATCGAAGTAATAAGAAGTTAAAGCCTAGTTGTCCACAGATTTAGACATTTGTGTGTGTTACCTAGCACTAGTGTAGTGTTTATGTGGTTTGACTTTATAGCCGTTATTGTAACTGTATCAGACAGGGTCTGTGGTTTTCCAGCGAGGGAAAGTCACTCTGTTTGTACACAGAACGACGTCACTGTGCGTAAAAAGTCTCCACCCTCTCTTCCTCCCCTCTTGGCCGGTTTGGGCTGATGCAATGTTCATCTATAAAAGAAGGAGTCCTCGCCCCTTTTTTCTATCAGAACAGGGTCTTCTCTCCGAGCGCACCGCATTTCCTGGACTTTGATTCAAATAGTCAATAAATCGAAATTCTTTTCGCGCTTTTGCTTCGGTTTATTTATCTTTTTGCTCCTTGGTCTGTTTCTGTTTTTTAAAGTCCGACCCGGTCTGCTAGTAGGCACATTCATTCATTCATTCAAAATTTCACTCTTTGTATATATATACATATTTATATAACCTCAGTGTTCTCAAGGATCAGCTGATTTTTGTAAAGAAATCGTCCGGACGTTTTTTTTTTCTTTTTTTCGTCTTACTGAAAGGATTTTTGAGGCAGCCTAAGACATCTTCAAAAGGTAAGAATGTCGAAATTCTCGTTCACAGTCAGAGGGAAAATTGGCGGATGTGGGCGGAACGGTCTTTGAAATAAATAAAAAAAAATCATCTTTACAAGATTTAACACACTGCACATTTTCTGATTGCACACGTCTTTACTTTGTTTTTATTTTCAATGCGAGGTATTATTTTAATTAAAAATTCGTCTGTTATCGGGTGTTAATAGCTAAATCAGTGTGAGACAGAATAATTTCCTGTCACAGTACATGTGGCGATCTCTCACTAAAGATTCATAACATGTCATTGTCTGAGAATCCCGAGGCGTTTTCTCTTATTAGGTCAGCCCTGATCCAAATAAATGAATACTGGAGTGTCCACTTGACAGCGATGCTGCAGTGCTGGGCATATATTAGGACACGAGCTTTTTACTGCCACACAGATCACAAAACACACACTGTGCGAAATGGAAGACATAGAAAAGTGTCTCTTGTGTGTAATCTGAAAAGGCTCTAAAGATAACCCTGCGCCTAAGCCACGGCCATTGCGCAAAATGGGAGAGCCATGCCCATAAACGGACAACACGTGTCATTGTTTCCAGTGGAGCCGGTCATGGGAATAATGGCATTAAATGGCTCTGACGCTGCGCCTTTGTGGCTCTGTTTGGATCTCCTTGTGCGTAAAAGTCATCCAAGAAGGTTATTTTACTATATGCCCGATTTAGACAGCTATGTCTGAATGTCACCTCGTTTTTGTTTCATTGGCAGTTTTTAAAATGTGATGTGTCAAGAAAGATGAAACTGAAAAGTCCAGATTTTAAGACGATTTTTTTAAGGGGGAAATGTGCGCAAAGTGTCACAATTGTCCGCGTGTACTGCGGCTTTTTTTTCTTTTGTATGTGTGTGCCTTTCAGTATCTGTGGAAGAGTTGGGGTGATGCCGGTCTGGTATTTTTCCACTGCCGGTGCGTCACCCCTCCTCTCTTCTTCCTTGTCTGACTCCTCAGTCGCTAAAGCATAGTCACGTGATCTGAACGCTGCGGCGGAGCCGGACCACTATAATATTGATTATTCTGAAAGCAGCGTGAACGCGCACAGCTAATAATGGGGGGGGAGGCTGAGGAAATGACGCAGTATAGAGAAATATGAAATACCATTAATTAATAGTTAAAATTGCCTTTTTTTATTTTTAGCTTTAAAATGCCCGAGATGAAAGATTTCCACAATACTGCAGAAGATGACAGCAGCAGCTCAAACAGCAGTGAATACCCATACCCAAAGAAGGTGCCACTGGAAGGGTAAGGCTCACTTCATACACACTATAGTGAAAAATATATAAATAAGAACTGAAAACTGCACATCGTATAAAGCACACTTCACATAAATAACTCTCGATTCTTCTCTTTTCTCTTAAAGCCAATACCCCGATTTAGACGCAGAGTGCCAAAACTTCCTCCCTGATAACAAAACGGGCAAGAAGAAGTATGAGACTGAATCTGTAAGAGCTTCTCTTTTTCCTCCAGCACATTTATCTTTCTCCTTTAACCAGTGATGTGATGTCTCAGCTTGTCCTGACCGTCCTGCGTCTTTTCCACAGCACCAGGGTAGTGCCTCCTTTGGCATGTCCGTCTTCAACCTGGGCAACGCCATCATGGGCAGTGGCATCCTGGGTCTGTCCTTTGCCATGGCCAACACTGGCATCGCCCTGTTTGTGTAAGCATCTGCTACTTACATCTATCCAAGGCAAAGAGGCAAAAAGAAACAAACAAAGACACTCCCTAAGCTAGCAACACAGTCAAGAGGTTAAGATGTAAAGCAAACCAAATAAGCATGACTCAGCACTGGTGTGTTTATATTTCATAATCCGCATTCAGCTCAGGCAGGTATGGCTTTGTCTGCTGCGTTGGTGTGGCAGCTCGTGCTGTAGAGCATCTCTGCAGAGCGATTTTTTGCCGCCAGCAGAGTGTTTGTGTGTCCTTTATGCAGCTGCTCGACCCTGAAAGCCAGGGTTGAAAGTTTACAGTTGTTCAAATGTTGCTCAGCTGAAGTACCAGCAATCATGTTTGCCTGACATTTTTTTTTAAAGTGCATCTCATTGTGAGTGAGAGTGCCCCCTGCTGGTTATTCAGCACATTATCGCCAGTCTGCTCACTTGTGTGGAAACAGTGAAGCCAGCTTGCATCAGCCGGGTGCTGGATTTCTTCATTTTTCCTTTTTAGCCCTCCGTTTCTTACTCACCCTGGCAGCATCTGCTGGAACTGATCACAATCAGCTTGTCAGGAACCGACTGAAGAGAAATCAGATTATTGGGTAAAAAAAAAAAAAAAAAAACATAAAAAAAAAAAAGAAAA
>VOQK01032006.1:27147-41895 GCA_015052645.1 Benitochromis conjunctus
CACCCCCAGCAACACCCATTTTGCACAGAGGGGCTTTTTTTTATTACTGTAAAAATGTATTGATAACAATGTTGAATATTCTTACACGGTTAAAAAACGACTAACCACACACACCCATTTATTGTTTCCAAACTCCATTGCAGTTTATTTCACACCTCAAAGCTTTTGTAAACAATTAAACAAATAAAAGTAAACTGCAATAAATTACAGGTAGCAATAAAATAAACTACTAACTCTTTAAAGCTACGTCCACACCTACGCGGGTATTTTTGAAAACGCAGCTTTTTCTATGCGTTTGGTCCTTTCGTCCACGCGTAAACGGCGTTTTGAATCACTGAAAACGGAGATTTTCAAAAACTCCGTTTTTGCGTTTACCTGTGGACAGCAACGTCAAAGGTGTGTGCCTTTTTTAATCTTACTATCTGCAGTTTTACACGCTTACATTTACACAGCAGCTACGGTCCCTACATTTAGACAGAGGCGTCAGAGTGGACTTCTCCATTCAACACAGACGCTCTCACAACCCAAATCCCGCCATCGTCCTCGGTTTTTAATTTTTTTTATTACATGTATGTGCGATGTATGCATTTTGTCTATTCCTAAGCTGTGAGTCTACAGCAGCCACTGACTTGTGATTATGAATCACTCAGACTAACGTAAAAAAAAATGTTTCTCTCTTTATTGAATAAACTCTGGCCGAGAGAGCCAGTGAGACAAATTTCAAGATACCGTCTTTAGTTATTAACATTAAAACGATGAAGTCACTTGAAAAGTAACACAAAATTTGCTGCCTTTCCAGAAAAACAAACTTTTCAGAAGCACTTCAGGTGCTATCAGTAGGTAGAGTGCACGCCCCATGATCGGAAGGTCGGGGGTTCAAATCCACTGAACGGCTACCCTCAGGTACCGTCTCGACACACTGCTCCCCGGGCGCTGGATTCACGGCAGCCCACTGCTTCACTGAGTGAATGGGTTAAATGCAGAGAAGTAATTTCCTACATGATTAATAAAGTATAAGAAGAAGAAAAAAAAGGTTTGGTGAGGGCACAAAACCCCGTTTCCTCTTTCCCTCCCAGGCTTCTGGACTTCTGATTGGCCAACATTTCTACACGGTGAGGATTTAGATGTGTTCTTCACAGCGTTTGACTGCGTTTCTGGCGTTTGTGTGTGGACGGAGACATTTTTTCAAAACTGCACGTGTGGATGGGATTTTTTTATTTATTTATTTTTTAACGAAAACGGAAAATCTCCGTTTTAAAAAATACCGGTGTACGCTTGGACATAGCCTAAAATAACAGAAAAACAAACCATTTTTATGTGTGATTATTTTACGTTGTAGTCGGGGGGGGGGTTAATCACTGTGTAAGAAAATTCAACATTGCTATCAATACATTTAAAAAAAAAAAAAAATGCCTCTCTGTGCAAAATGGGTTTAAAAACATAAACAACTGCGGGACACTGTTTATCCGTGATTTGGACAGCCCAGCGCGCGCTCCCGACGCAGGGGAAACTAATGCTGCCGGGGATACCTACCTTGGCACCACCGTTGTGTAGGTGAAGCCAAAGCCAACATATGCTTTATCTCTTGCTCTGCGTTTGTGTGGGAGCCCCGTCAAAAACCTGTCCATTATGCAGTGTCCAAGCACTCTTTTTTTATTCATACCCCGCAAAGACTCTGCACCCCCCACTTTGGGAACCACTGACTTAAGGGATGAACCGATTAACAGACTTAGCAAAGAACTTCTTTAAGCACTTAGATACTTGAGCCTGTTGCAAAAAGACCCCAATTTATTTAGTTGAATCTATAAAATTGAAAAGATGAAACTGTTTGACAGCCTTACTGAGCTGTGAATGCAAATTTGACATTTCTGCTTTAAATTGTCGTCACTAAGCACAGACAAGATAACAGTGAGTGTCTACAGCCATGTGTAAAACACGGTGGAGGATTTGACGTGGTTTTGGGGCATGTGTTAGCCAGTGGTGTTGATCATCAGGTCAAAATTGATGAAATTATAAACACACACACACACACACACACACACCATGCTACAATGATCCCAAACACACTGCTACAACAGTAAAAGCAAGGACAGAAACAGACACATTGGAACAGTCAGACTCACAGACTCAGCTTTTTTGTTTTGACCCTCTGTATGTATTCATGTATGTCTACACACGTTTCAATACATTGTTGGATCTAGACTTTTGCACGGCACTGTAAAAGACACCTAAGAAAAAGAGCATTTCTCTTTGGAACATGCTGTTCTCCAACGACCATGAACCCACCAACGCTGTTGGTCACACTACATATATCTAACCTGATATTGTACCCACGTTTATTAGATTCATGTCACACTGTGTAGCCTGCAATTAAATCTTACAGTGAGCCAGCGCCTTGACAGGAAGTCCTTCATGCAACTCCTGTGACAAACACACAGAAGCACGTTAGGAGGCAGCTAATTTATTCAACTACTCTCAGGATAGCTTCCACAGTTCATGTATACTCAGACACTTATTACACATTCAAGCAAGGGGGTGGAGTTCCCTAAACTACCCCCTCCCACCCAGGAGCTACACCTCACATTATACACTCACTACTGATTGGTTATCCCAGTTTGGGTTCAACCAGGGCCCTGATTACAATCACGTTCATCAGATTCCAGCCCATCGCTGGGCCACACAGATTGATAAAGGCAATAAACTAGGATCTCATCTGAAATATTATTTAACATTTAAAAAAAGGACACTGACAATATTCAGTTCAGAAGTGATCAGGATGCCCCAACAGAGAAATTCGTTGTACCAGCCGGCACCCTGGAAATGTCATTCACTGAGCGGTGCATCTTTACCATCATCCACCCCACCCACCCCCTCTCCCCAAACTAGCCTGCACTCTTTACAGTAGTTCCCAAGTCACGTGATCTATGCAAAATAAAGGGCTCTTGCATTACAATTTCTGATTGGATTGTTCTTTTCTGACAAAATATGAAAATCTATAGAAAAAAAATCTTCATCATTCAATAAAAGGTAGAGATATCAAAAAAAGAAAAGAAAAGGGAAAACAAAAGCTGGCTCTCCATCATCTTTCAGCTCGGAGGCCAAATTCCAAGGAGAAGAAATTGCACTTGAGCAGCTCAATGGGTCTATGAGGGCTTTTGCCACCTCAGCAGCAGGGCGACGTTTCATTTCTTGCGGGCATGCTTGTATTTGTCCACGTAGGCCTTCACCAGGTTGGCCACCTTACCAGAGTTCACCTCCCCACTCTTGCTGTGACACACCTGAAGTGGGAGAAAAGCCAAACAAATAAAGTCAGGAAATACTGATCCCTAAATGTAACATATGCGGTTGCTGTAAAAAGCAGTGGTCTTTTATTTGGCCTTCACAAAACCAAAAACATCGGATGTCAGCAGCAACTGTTGGCAAATACACTCATTAATGATAACGATAGTAATAATAATAAGGTAGCTGAGCTCAGAGTTTGAGTGAACATTACACCTGGTTACCACACAGCTAGGTGTGTCTGTATTCGATATAATTTAAAGGCCGTGCCCCTCAGTGGTCAACAGTGGTTCTACATGGTTCTCCACTGGCAGCGTTGACAAACTGCAGGGAGTTACAGGCTTCACGTTTATCTGCAGAGAGCTCAGTTGCCACAAGGAGGCAGTGTACAAAGTATGTGGTTGGTGGGATACTCATGCTTGTGCTGGAAGAGCAGAAGTCAAGTAAAAGTGTCCACTGCAGACACCGTCTCTGCTGTTCATGATGTATCTGACCTTTGATGTTTTTCACATGCTTTCACTCCTTTCCCTGTTCCGTTCGACCCACACAGTCGAGCTACGTACTTTTTCCGAGCATGTTTGCATAGGCTGAAAACTCTTCTGCATAGGATCACAGTAGGCAAATACCCACACAAACAACAACCACCACCACATTACCTTGTTCAGCATTCAGCTGTACTAGCAGTTTGGTTGGGCTTTTCAGTCCCCCCAAAAAATAAGTGCTTATTCTACTGTAAGCTTGTTTTCTGCCAGTCCAAATTGTCATCCTATCAAGCAAATTACAGACAGACTACAGAAGTGCCTTAACCTTGCAGTCTTTCCTACGGCCACCAGGGGGCACCAGCACTTAGCCCTCTTCCTCTGCAACCTCAGCAAACACTTTTTTGACAAGTTCACAGGCTCAGTTGATAGTTTAGAAAGAAAGCTAACTGACTCACATCTTAACAAGCAAGAAAGCTAGCTACCACTAGAATTAGCATGCTACTCCATTCTCCTGTCCAATGGTCACAATCAAAAAAGGGCCAGATTAGAGGCTTCAAAACAGATCAAATCTCTTTGATGTCCATAGTTGAAAGTACATCCTCTGTAGGCTACAAAGCAACACATAAGCTAACCTTTCTGCCTCTATAAAAAAAACATTTGATACCATTTTAAGGAATCCAGATGCCTACACATGTGGTACTTATGGTGATATCTATGCTTAGTGTATTGGGCTCTGATTGCATAAAAATGCAGGTGACAGTAAAATGTGCCTAAAAGAAGTCTGAGCATTTACCTTCTCTACTGCCTTGCGCACAATCTCCTTGTACTCCTCCTTTGTAATCTCCTTCTTTTGGTAAAATGGTTTGATGGCTGTCTTCACTTCATTTATAGCTTTCTCTTGGATCTGTTGTTTCTGCAACAGTAAGAGGAATTTGGATTGTACGAAGAACAACCAACAGAAAAGGGCAGAAAAGACAAAAAAACTTTACTGAATGACCTTTGATGGAGTGACAAGACTGGTTACCTTTTCCTTTTTGGAGCTGTCAGCTTGGGCCTTGTTATGCTGGCCGGGCTGAGTTGTAGAGGATGGCAGTGCCTGGCTTGGTGCTGGCTGGCCTTGTGTCACTGCTACCAACCCAGCTTTGGTTGGGGTTGGAAGCAAGGCTGGTTTCACAAAACTCACCTTGGTATTCGCCATCTAATGCAAAATGGAAATTCACAGTGAGAATTATGGGAAGAACTGCTTGGAGACAGTTATTGTGTTTTTGTGCTGTTTATAAAATAAATAAATAAAAACATTAGACATTCAGGAATTGGAAACTAATCCTGCCCAAGACTACCATACCTGTGCAGCGTGGCCGTCTGGCTGAACCGCTGCCGTCTGGCTGCCTTGCTGCATTGGTGGAGGAGGTGGAGGGGGAGGTGGGAGGCCCTGAGCACCCACAGCGGGCACTTGCAGCAGCGGCACAGCAGTGTGGAGATGCAGGGGGACCTGAGGAGGCATGGCATAGGATGCTGCAGGCTGCAAGCTGACCGGCAGGGCTCCTCGTGGGGCCTGCATGGGGTAGTGATGAATAACATTAAGCTGCGGAGGATGAGTTGGAATCACGTTCATCAGAGGCACCGGAGCATTACCGGGGACTGCCTGGAGAGGAGGATCGTTTTTTGGAGGATCTGGAGAACAAGGACCACAAATAATAATAAAGAAATGTGAGGGGACAGTGAATCATGATGTGTGAGAGGCTAAATAAACTCTGTCTGTGCTTATTCACACAGGTTTTTACATTTGTCAAATGTATAAATTCAGAAAATGTGCAGGAGAGGATTTGCAGAAGGCAGAATGAAAAGAGCCGCCTTTTATTAAAAATAGATGCTGTGAGACTTTCAAAGGAATAAATTAACTTCAAAGAAATCCTCTAAATCGAATAGAGTGCAGGTACCTGGGGGTAATTTCTAGTTGTTCTCTGCTCACACTTGAACTAAAATTATCTTCCTCTCCTTGGCTCAAAGAGAATATTCAACACATACCATCATAATGCATAGCATGCTTCTTTAGTTTTCAACTCTGCAGTGCAGCTGACACAGAGATGACTGATTTTTGGTGGTCTAGCGACAAAATAAAGAGGTCTGACCTGCTGCCGCTGGTGGCTGCTGCTCTTCCTCCTGCCGGCTCCAGGAGCCCGGTCCTCTTTCCCTTTTGGAGTAATAGTCTTGAACATCTGCAGGCAGTGTCCTCCTGACAGCCCAGCTGGATGCCGAGGACCAGCCTGAGCGGTCGACCATAGACTCGCCTGGCTCAGGCTCTTTCCTGCGCCCGCCACCACGGTTTTCATTGAAGCGGCTGTATGCGTCGTTCCCTGAATTGTTGCCTGTACCTGAGAAGCTGTTCCTGGACTGCCAGCGGCTGTCAGACATTTCTTCCTGTTGGTTGTAAAAGTTGCGGTTGCCACCACCACGTCCTCCGCCCCGGCCACGTTCAAACCCTCCAGAGCCCCCTCGGCCTCGTGGTTCTCCTCTGTTCCCACCACTGCTACGATGGTCTTCCCAGCGTGAGCTACTGCTGTACCCGAAGTCCCGGTTCCTTCCATCAGCATCCCCTCGAGTCTTTTCTGTAACCCAATCAGGATTGTCTGAGCCCTGGCGATCAGGAGAACTTTCTGCAGGGACACCATTTTCAAAGTGGCCAGCGCTGCCATGATACCTCCGCCCTTCACTGGCAGACCCACCACCAGTTCCAGATCTCCAGCCTCTACGCTCCTTCCTCTGAGGAGACTGCTCTCTAGATGTCGACCATTCAGGGCTGGGCCCTCGCCTGTGTGACCTTGTCCTAGATCGAGATCTAGACCGGGACCTTGACCGGGATCTTGAGCGGGATCGTCGCCTCCTTCTGTCCCGACTACGATCTCTCCTAGAATAGTCTCTGTCTCCATCCCGGTCCCTGTCTCTTTCTCTACTGCGAGCCCGTGAAGAGCGCCTCGAGGAAGGGCTGCCGTCGCGTTCTCTAGACCGTGAGCGCGAACGCCTGGATGTTTCTCTCTTGGAGTCCCTCTTAGGTGACCAAGTGGAGGTTGGGGAGTGGAAGCGAGATCTCCGCTGCTTGCCGTTCTTCCTCTCTTGGCTCCTGTCTCTCTCCCTTTTGTCCTTGGCACCTTCATCTTTGGCGACGTGGGTTTCAGAAGTTGTAGGAGGAGGTTCTGCAGGAGCTGGGGAAGCAGTCTCACTCGGAAGTTCCAAAACGGGGCTGTTCCCATGCTCGCTCATGGGTGAACTGCAGTCCATGGGGACAACACTTGTGTCATCCTTGGATCCTTCCACAGAGTTGTCGACTCCTGAATGCTCTTTTGATGCTGGCATTTCTGCCTCAATGACCTCTGAAGCTTTTGCTTCTTGGTCAGCTACATTTTCCTCTCCAGCAGAGGGAGAACCAGCTTGTGCTAAACTCCCACATGATTCTGCCTTCACTTCCTTTGAAGATTGTTCATTGTTAGCATCTTCTGACGCTGCACAAATGTCCATTTCCTCATCCTGCTCTGCCTGGTCGTCACACTGTGGAGACATTGCATCTTCCAGAGCATTCTGGGTGGGGGAGTGGGAGGGGGATGGCGAAGTCCTTTCCTCTGGATGCTTTTCTCCAGAGGAAACCGGACTGGCCTGCTCTTCCTCCTCTTCTTTGCTCTCGACTCCTTCAGAGCACAAACCAGGGCTGCTAACAGCTGATCCTGAGGGACATGAGACGTCACTCTCACCTTCGTCGGCTTTCTCTTCTTGCTCGTGTTCATCACTTTGTTCCTGAGTCACCTCACTCTCCTGTCCCACATCATTCACAACTCCTTCACCTCCCTGCTCGTCAGAGGAATTGAAACCATCCTGTTCCTCATTGAGACTATCTTCAGCGTCAGACTGCTGCTGTTCTGAGTGACTTCCATCCTGCTCCTGTTCAGTTTTATCTTCCTCTTCTTCCTCCTCCTCCTCCTCCTCCTCCCTGTTTTGACTCACATCATTTTCTTCCTCCTGTGATGCTTCCTGTGCCTCTACCTGTGCTTCCTCCTGCGCTTCCTCATGTGCCTCCTCCTGTGCTTCCTCCTCGCTAGCTGCTGGGCTGTTAACAACTTCTGGAGAGCTTTTTTTTCTCGTTGTAGCTTTCCGTTTGCCGCTAGCCTTTCGGTTTGTTACTCGTTTCCCTTTCCTCTTGGCCGGTACCTGAGAAGCCTTGCCCGGCTTTGTGGACTGGCTGGCAGATGAGTCGGAGTCTGACAAACTGGACTGTGGAGGAGTTGAAGGGTCAGATGCAGGAGTTTCTTCTTGAGTTTTGCTGCTGTTGCGTCCTGATCGTCTCGATGGTAGAGACTCTGTCTCTTTGGTGGGGGCTTTGGAGGTTGAGGCTCGGCCACCTCTCTTCTCTCCTCCTTTGGGACAAGTGATGGCGCAGACAACACCCTGAAACACTACAAAGGAGAGAGACTGGTTAGGGAAGGCTGTGATTCATTATTATTTTAGTCCAGTGTTTCCTATAAACAGCAGCTGTAGTTTGAATACAGGCCTTTGATTTTACTTCTTAATGATATCTAGTTCAATACTGCAAATCACTGTACTTTAATGGTGTTTATATGTTTCATCAGCGTTTAATTCAATTCTATTTTATCACTATAGTACCAATTTACAACTACAGTCACTACAGTCACCTAGAGACTGTACAACATTCAAAAGAAACAACAACCAGGCAATCCCCTATGAGAAAAAACTTTGCAACAGTGGGAAGGAAAAACTCCCTTTTAACACACAGTGTTTGAACTTTTTAGCAAACATTAAATGTGGGGGCAGAGCAGGTTATCCACTAAAGTCAGTGGTTAAAAAAAAATGGAAATCCATATTGCCATCATGTTGGACAGTGTAGGCGTTATTCATATAAACATTTAAAGGAAAAGGAAAGCTCTGTACCATCTGTACGAATGAAATGTTATAAACGTACTAGTCTAACTAATCGAACTATGTTCACCATGATCATATGAAAAAAGTCAACTGTGTCAGATGTGTCTCACCAAAGTGGCTCGGGGTAAACGGTGAGCTGGAGGTAAATGGAAATGAGCCAAATCCAAATGGAAACGGGTTGTAATTCCAACTGGTTCCATGGAAACTCTGTCTGTAAAACCAACAAACAGCTAGAGGTCACATTTTATCTCAGTGCATTCTTTATTCTTACTTTTGTACAATTTTAAAGTGCAAAAAACCCAAAGAACAATTCATTCTAATGTCCTGTTTGAATGGATCCCAATGTTACCAAAACAAACTCTTCAAGAATTTACCAAATGAAACATTTCAGTGTGCGTTTTTAAAGCGTCTGTGTTTTATACTCAGCAAAATTACTTGTGTGCGCTGTTCTATGGTCCTGACTGACACACTAAACCACGAGTGTCAAACTGAGGCTGTGGATAGTATCTAATGAAAGACGTTGTCAGTTTGTGAAAACAGTCGCAGCAGTTGGAATTTTATTACCTTGAGGTGCCGTTAGCGGGGATGGGAGCAGCAGGAGTGAGCCAGGGACAGTGCTGCACCTGGGGCTTGCACTGCTTGAATCCAGTGTCATATGGTACGTCTTCTGCCAGCCACTCAGGATCTGCACTGCAGGACAGTGAAAGCAGGATAAGAGTTTATTACAAAAGTGCTTTCTACACAGCACTGAGTTGAATTTCAGATGTAAAGTTACAGTCTAAATAAATGATTCCCAGGTACCCAAAATATCTCATGTTCAGAAGCAGAGTTACCGATCTGACCTGTCGTCCTGCTCTGAAAAAGCATTTTGCTTTCTACAGTTAAAGTTAGGTCTAATCTGTAATCTGTCCATTATTTGTTACCTATTCTTAGAAAAAGCAGACTTTACATTTATAAAAAAGGTAATGGATCACTGCTGCCGTCTATACATACAGCTAATTTTACAAGTTAAATGCCTGACTTTTTAAGCGCTCCTCAACACCACTTTAAATGCAACGATGACCAAGATCGCCATGGAAACACAAACATAAAACATATCTGTATAATTTCCATGTAAATACACTGGTGATAGTTCAAAAAGAAAAGCAAGAAGCTAAAGTATGTGGTTAAATTTAACAACATTTTTCCAACATGTTAATCAGTGTGAAAAGAAAACTAAAACATCACTGTGGCTCCAAACTACATCTGAACTGAAGCATCTTCCACACACAGTGCAGGCAGTTTCAGAAACGTTTTCAGGCAGCAGCTTTAACCCACGAGTACTTGGTTTCCTTCAGGAGTGTCATTAAACTAGCACCTTCCCATATTCAAAGACTAACATTTTCTGCCATGTCTGCCTGAAACCCAATTTGAGTGAATTGACGGTCAGCACATTACAAAAACAATGTTTATTCATCTTAGTCTCCCTGATGTTTCCACCTTCAGTGGCTCTATCCCCAGTGGGTTGAAAACCATGGGAATCAAGCAGTTCCACTGACGGAGTTGGCAAGGTTGTTTTCTTTATCATGTTCAGGGTTTCCATCCATATACTGCAGCCTCGGGAGACCCTCTATCAGCATCGAGAAGTTTGTACTTTTTCTTTTTTTTAAAGACATGAGCTAAAACTGTTAAGCTATACTGCATCAGCCTACTCTTACAGTTAATCCTGTCTACACATAAAAAGTCAACCTTTGGTTGTTTCGGTGACATGTTAATAGTGCACAGTTAGCACAATGATTCATCACTGCATGTGAATGGAGTTAACCATGATTCAGAGCTGTCCTGTCAATAAAGCCTTACTGACTTAGAGTGTCAAACAAAGTCTGGCCTGTTTCTAAAACAGCAAGACGTTAATGCATGCAATATGTAGAGGAGGCACTGTGTGCGTCAGTTTTGTGCAGGGACTCGACTAACAACTTTTAATTCAATCCAAACTAACAGTGAGATTTCTTCATACTGTTGACATTTTGCTAGTTAATGTGTTTAATACCATAAAACGTTTTAAAAATCCACCTGCGATGTTTAGAATTCAACCCAATTTCTTGACTTCTCCAACTGCTCGACTGACCGCACTGTAAACATGACCTCACAAAGAGTAAAAAAAGGTGACATATAATCAACGTGCCAGGATTCCTGTTTTTTCCATCTGTAAAAACTATCAAAAATACTAAGAGATTATTTCATTAAATCAGTGTCACTTACACGTCCTGTGCTGACGTGACTAATGAAACACAGGGAGGCGTTGACCACGTACAGCAGTCTGTTCCTCTCACCTGAAGAGAGAGAAATGCAATGTGACATAAAACCTAACAGTGAAACATGCGTGTGTGACAGATAAAACACAAAGCAGTTACCTTTTTTCTGCTCAATGAGGAGGGATCCTCATCGTTACCTGGAAAACACATTTACAGACGGTGAGACACAATGCAAGAAAAAGCTCAGCCACATTTCTGGGGCAGAAGGGCTTTAACATACATTTCCTCACAAGTCCTTTTGTTTTAGCATCTGCCGTCCTCTCCACCTTTTGCCGTCTCAACCTTCTTGTGGGCTTGCTTCTGAAAAGATAACCATTTAAATAGTTCTTGGTCGCACTCACAGTCAAATGACAAAGACTGGCCTAAGACTGACCCAGTAATGTTAAGAAAGAAATGGTCCAACACTCACTTGAGACAGACTTTTTGTTCAAGGTTTCTACAGCAGCAGTTCTCAGCATCACTTTGAGACAGTCGCTTCCTCACAGGGACCTTTATATGTTGAGGATAGAAGCATGGGATTTTTTGGGGGGGGGTTTTTAAGTACACATATTCATATTTTAAACTGTGGTGGCCTGCCAGCTGGCCTACATGCAACTTGGAAATAAAACTAATTTTGACTGCTGGCTTTACCTTCTAGGTCAATCTCAGGCTACCTCAAAACCACTTCAACCAGCTTTGTTTATCAGCTGTTCAAATTCTTCTCAAATACACTTCAAATAAACTGACATCATGGGAAAAAACCCTCAGGGGTGTCTTGACTTTACAGCGCAGGTAATTTCATCACAGCTTAAAAACAACAGCAGTAAACAGTGAGAGAAAACGGCACACTGACCTGCACACAGCCGAGAATCCTGTCCCATCTGTAAACACGACTGAAAGGTCTTCTATCCACGGGGCAGGAAGGAGCCATCTGCAGCTTCAAATTAAAGCAAACAAAACATCATTAGTACACTAATACGAACGAAAGGCATGCATGCTTAAAGGCTTACAGGCTTTTCCAGTCTGACATGAGGGAAATCACTATTTTTGGCATGAGTACTGGCACAAGAACATCATCGCTAACAGCTCTGAACTTTTTCCTCTGTACTTAAGGTTAGGTACCCTCCGGTTTAGAGACAATGAACATAACTAAAATCATCAGACCTTCCCCAACAGCATGTGGACGGGGATCCAGTGTCAAAGGTGAGCAACACTAGCAAACTGTAGCTCAAAAACGAAGTCCACTAATCACTAATGTCAACAAACACCCAACGCAACAAAAACTCTTCATAAGGAGAAAAATAATTGATACAGCTTCAGGTAAGATTTTGCCAGCAACAACTTTAGTGAGGGAGGAAACTATGGTTAGCCTGCTAGCTGCTGATATTGTCTTTGTTAGCAGGTAGCGTTAGCCAGCATTAACGAAAAGAAAGCCAGTTTTAGCTGACTAGCTAAACCGGGCTTTGACTAACATCAGGGTAAAACTGGATATTCCATTTTTGGAGGGACTGTTTAGTCTCTGAAGATCAAATCCAGCCCTGGCTCTTGTGACTGGGCACTATACAAACAAAACTAAACTGAATTCAAATGTGTTGTTGCAGCAAGCAAGCAAGGGAAATACAATGAAGTTGATGAGTCTTTGTTTTCAGTTTGCATTGCACATTTTCAAGTTTGGCTACTACCCATTGGTTAGTGTTTTCAGATTCAAACTATGGTCAAACACAACTACCAGCCTCCAGCAATCACTCGCCAACCGGTCACACATTTTTTTCCATAGCAACAGATTTCCAGGTGGTTGCCAGGGGAAGTCAAACCTTAAATACACAGTATATCTCTGGCATCGGTTGCTTTCTCACATCCCAAAGTCAGCTTTGTTGTCAATGCACTAATACTTATTAAAATAACATTCTGGATCTAAGACAGAACATAGTGATTAATTCACAGACAGACCAGATATATAAATGTTCCCTAGACTTGACGCGTCCTAAAATCACATCCATTTAAATAACGCTAATATAGTAGTGGCACTGAGGGTCACCTCTGCCCATGTGAGGAGGCATCTGAGGCAGAAGACATGGCAGCAGCTGTCAGGCATGGCGAGTTCGCCTCCAGCCAGGACGCCCAGGCAGATAGGACACCTCTCCGCCTCCTCGCCGTCTGCCCCATCAGGCGGGCCCTGGCTGCCTGTATATGCAGCAGAGGAGACACACAAGTATGAAAAGTATTTACTTACACCAATCAGTCTTTTAAAAAAAAAATAGAGTCTCCTGTGTTCATGCAACATGCAGTTAAAGGTTAAAATGACTCACCGCTTCCAGCTCCAATCATGTTCGGCCCCTGGCTGTCGTGATCCCCACTGCAACACAGGGAAGGTGACAAAGATGAAGTGTTGCTGATAGGAATGAAAGGGGCACAGCTTATGTCATCCATCAGGTTAGATACAACAAAATACTGACTGTAGCATGTATCAACCCCCCCACCCGCCCAACAGAAGGTTAATGGTAGACAAGCAGCCTTAGAAAGGGTGGGGTTATGAGTTTACTATGGAGCGTCTTTGTTAAAGATTTGCATTTTTATCCAATCCTCTGAACAAACCTGTCAGACACTTCCTAATAGCAGCTCCCTCGAATTTTTACAAATCAATAATAAAAACTACAAATGAAATGCAGAGAAAACTCCCACCAGGCTCTGATCAATATAAAACAAGATTGAGGTCAGCCTCTTTCTTATTTTAGAAGTAAGCAATGATGTCCAAGCTCAGTTTTCTCTGGGAATCAACCGAGCACGTCACACCTGCTTCACGCTGCAGAATACAGACATGCAGCTATATTTGTGTTTTAGGATGATTACAATTTGAAGGATCGAAGCTGAAAACAATCAACATCCTGCACGTGACTTTGTGCAATAGAATCCAAGAATATTGCTCTTTCCGGGAGAGGTACATTCACTATTAAAGCCACATTTATTCAGTCTTACACAAAAACAAAATCTGTCAATGCAACATCAGCCTAGTAGAAATACAGCAAGTCTACCCTTGGTGACTCATCAAACTGCCACTTTGACACAACTCATATTCTGCAGAATAAGCAACGCTAAAGTAGAATTCTTTATGTTATGTTTCAACCTGAGCTTGTGCGATTTACACGGCCACCATATTTTTTCAAAGTACTGTATATATTTTTAGGGCCCATTAGCTGGCTCCAGGGCTGAGAGAGAGAGAATGCTTTAACACTGTCCTATTTTACAGAGGAGAAAAAAAACAAAACAAGGACTAAAAGCGTTCCAAGTCCGCACACAAAGTAATGCGCTTCATAATGAGACCGAGTGTGCCACAAGAACCAACAACAACCACAATCTTCAGTGGCTCGTTTGAGGATGATTGCATCTTTCACTGCTCTGCATCGATCCGTGTCTGAGAACGGTGCCTCGAAAGCAAATGTTTGCGTGCAGAGTTTGCATGTTATCACACAACAAAAACATTTCTTTGTGTCTTCACAGCAAGTTTGTGAATTAACAGTGTGTTCAAGCCAGTAAACACGACTGAAAAGCTCAATCAGTGGCCCTTTCCCTCTCACTTTGTCAACATATTATCACAGATTTACCCCTTAACACAAAGCTTTGACTTAGCTGGATTAAATTCAGTTAACATCATCATCACTTCTCATGCATCAGCTCCACTCTTCGTGCATGAGTAGGTGTGCTCGGTGTAAACGCAAAGTCAAAGTTTATTTCTATAGCACATTTTAAACAAGCTCAGTTAACCAAAGTGCTGTACAGGTTATACA
>VOQK01032026.1:0-15000 GCA_015052645.1 Benitochromis conjunctus
TCTTCCACAGCATGTCTGTTATCCTGTGTTCCTTCTCTCACCCCAACCGGTTGCGGCAGATGGCCGCCCCTCCCTGAGCCTGGTTCTGCCAGAGGTTTCTTCCTGTTAAAATGGAGTTTTTCCTTCTCACTGTCGCCAAAGTGCTTGCTCATAGGGGTCATATGATTGTTGGGTTTTTCTCAGTCTACCTTACAATATAAAGCGCCTTGAGGCGACTGTTATTGTGATTTGGTGCTGTATAAATAAAATTTAATTGAACTGAATCAGAGACAATGCAAAAAAATGGACATTAACCTTTGGCTCCTAAGGTTTTGAAACTGGATGTGATGAGCAAGTGCTAGTGTCACAGCTGTGTGCAGGCAGGCAGGAAAAAGACCCAGATCCAGGTAAGTAAATCCCAAAAAGTTGATTGTGTTCATCTGGTAGTAGCGTTTTCAGTGGGAGAAACGTTTCGTCACTCATCCGAGTGACTTCTTCAGTCTCAGCTGACTGCAGGTTTTCCCCAACCTTATATCATTAACAAGGGTTGATCAAGGGTTGTGAGAATTTGCATATTAATGATCAAGGAACTGACCTCACAGCCCATTGTTCCTTTAGCGGTGCTAGTTTCAGTCATTATGCAAATGTACTGTTTATAAGATTGGGGAAAACCTGCAGTCAGCTGAGACTGAAGAAGTCACTCGGATGAGTGACGAAACGTTTCTCCCACTGAAGACGCTACGTCCAGATGAACAGAATCAACCTTTTGGGACACCAAAACGTAGGAAACTCAAAATGCTGGGTCAAAATGACCCAGAACTGTGACAACTAGCTTGTGATTGAAGTCATTAGCCAGTGAGCATATCCTGAAAAATCCTTCTTTTTGCAAATTAATGACCATCATTTGCAAAAAGGAATTTCAGGTTTTACTCAAAACGACCTGAAAGCAGGAAATGAGCCCATAAACTCACCAGGAAAATGTTTCCATTTCCCCACAGACTTCTCTTTGCAACCAGAGGAGTCGCCCCCTGCTGTCCATTAAAAAGAATGCAGATTTCTGTGTTGCTTCATTTACTCTATTTTACATATTACTTATATGCATGTGAATGCACACAAACATATTTTTTAAAAAGAGCTATAAAAACAACTACCACAGCAGAACACCCCCACCCTTTTCCCCCCCTGCTATAAGCGCTGTGTCCTCCACAGCAACTTCTGAGATACCAGCATGAAGACAAGACGCTGGGCTCTCACCGCTCCAAGCAATTACCATTAGGTAGGCCATGACAGAGCTTTTCCTCACTGTGCAACAGACTGAAACAGCTGCTGACAAGTCCAGCTCTCCTGAGTCCTGCTCCAGTCTGCCGCGATGCTCTGTCTGCGACTCTACTTTTGTCGGATAAGGTGCTCTCAAGATGAGGGCCCGATAAAAAAAAGTAGCTAATGGATTTCCTTCTACGTTTGATTTAATTTTTACTGTAAGCTAGAAAATTGTTTCCATCTCGCAGCAGCATACTTTTAGCTAATTGTAGCTGCTTATCAGTGTGAGCGCAGCTTTTAATGGATGTCACAGCTAACACGTGGCAACTGTAGAGAAACCACAGATAAATTTTAGGGTATTGAGCCGCTAAACATGCAATTACCTTATAAAAGAAGCATACCCTGTTTACATGCTTTTAGGAAAATGAAAAAAAACAGATAATGTGGAGATTTTCAGCAAGATGAAAGCCTGGATTTGGTGTTTATGCTCTAATTAGTGTTGAAGCATTGGGCAGGGAGCCTACATAATTAACCTGGGCAATTACAGTCGCTGTAATTTCATGTTTTTGTCCGCAGACTCTTACCTCATTTTTATTGCTCTGGTGTTTACAGTAAATTAAATATATGTCCTAATGATGTATGGCAGCAAAACATGACACGATGTTTTGATAACAAGGGGGCTTGCAGGTGGGTTGCAAGTGACTCGCCCTCTCTGACTTACAGGAAGAGGAGGCCCGGCACCATGCATACATTTCTGTTCACTTCATAATTTGGCATCAGTAACGTTTGAGGCATTTCACTGAAGTGAGTCATGGTTAGAGTGGAGCCCCGTGCCAAAAAGGTGTTGGGTTTGAGTGCTGCCGTGTTCAGAATGAGGCACACAGCATGAGGTGACATGTTTTGCTGGTATAGAAGATATGGGAATACTCCCATAATGAGAGCTTTGTGAGATAATGGTATGCACAAGCCCACCTCCTGCTATGTTTCCTCACTCAGCTCCAGAGGCACAAACGGCATCAGGAACAATGCCGAAACATGTCATGTAGACAAGCTCGGGTTGGCGGGGAGGGTAGGCAATATAATCTGTTTTGTACGTGGCACACGATTGTGACGGGCTGATTGCAATGAATAAAACTCCCAAGTACTGCTGACGGCGGGGAAACTCTTTGTTCCTACTTGTATGTGTTAAAGGAAAACTTCACAGGTTTCCAGATCTGTTTTAATACTGTACTTACAGGCTTAGTATATCAACATTTAACACATCCTGTCCAAACTGGCGATTAAAAGATCACCTTATTTATGGCATCATTTTATGAAGTGTTTTCAAAAGTAAACTTTTTGATCATCTTACTATAATGAATAATTGGAAAAAAGAGGATGCACCGTGGAGCAGAGCCATGCATTGTTAACCACATTTTAACTGGCTTTCCCAGTAGAGGCAAAATAAAATCCTCACAGTACTCATCCAATGGACAGATTTTTAAAGGGTCAACGCTAATATGCATCGAGCCGATCACTCAGCTCTAAAGAGAAAAGAGACGGAGCTTCAAAGGCGCTTCAACCTACCCTCTATTTTGCACCAAGCATGTAGGAGATGCAAGCAGATCCCAGAAAGGAGCTTGTCCTTCCAGAAGAAATGGCAGCGACCACATTCTGCCCAGCCTCTTATGGAGGTGTACCAAAACCATGAACTGAAGGAAGCTAAGAACCAAGATCTGGCCAGAGGATGGCAAACAGCCTTATTTCCTATAGAAGCTGAAACCATCAGTGCACTGTTTTCTACAGAAAATTGTCTTGAAGCCCAAAGAGCCATGGCAACAGAGAAGACCTCAAAGGGTTGCAGTTGGTGAGAGCGCTCATGTGGAACGCTTCTGCAGGTGAAGGCTAACCTTGTCCTTGCTGCCCCTACTATGTTGAGGTGTACAGGTTAAGGGGCTGAAGATGCTGAATGTGAGGAGAGGTAATGGAAAAAGTTTGCTATGCTGTTTAAGTAGACATTCAAGGAACAAGCTTAATTTTTAAGCCCTGGAGGTTGGTGTTTGGTAGCTACTAAATAGTTGTTTTTTGGAGATTTTACTAAAAAAACGATACCAAAACAGTAAATTTATGGGCTTGGGTTGAAACTTGCTAGAAAGCTCATGTTACTGTAAATATTCATCAGCAGCATGAGCAACCTCTTCAAGGTTACTCTTTGATACATTTCTGCTGCTTTTTGTACAGAAGATTTGATAAAAGTTTGTCCCTCATCACACCGAAGTGTTCGTCTCAAGTCTCGTGGTATTTGTTACAGCAAAACGAACTTGTTTTCGTACATATAGTTTAGAACACACTGCTGGAGCCTTTTTGCTTGGTGCTGATGGTAAGCTCGTACTGTCAATGGTTGCTCAGCCAGTATAATGCTGTTGCACAGCAGAGAGCAGAGTGAGGAGCAGCATGGCTAACAGCTGTGTGCTCCTGTCCAGGGACAACTGCCTGTGACGGCATTTCCTTGGATACTTGCTCACATACTGTGTCTTTATTTCCAGCGGTCAAGCTCCCATGCAGCTCCCACCATGGATAAATGCAGCTTTGTGAAGAGTTTTTTCCCCCCTCGGAGCAGCTGTCTGCAGCCCCTCGAGTATTTGTCTGTGCAGCAAACCAAGCAAGTACACGAAGGCTGTCAGGGTGGCAAGAAATGAACGTTCAAGTTGAGAGACAGTTTTCATTATAGCGTACAGTCAACTGTAGAGATCACGTTGAGGGAAAAAAACTGTAAAGAAGACCCTGCAACAAATTAAAAGTAGACACACCTGTGTACTGATTGTGTTTGATATGTGTACATAATGCATACCTCACTGAAATCTGGCTTTGCATACTCCACACACCTCAAACTGTTTCACAATTCCTGGTAGTTGCATGACTCACCGATGCTCATGGGACCTTCCCAAAGTTAGTTTGTAATCACACTATATGTTGTAAAATTTCCAAGATTATGAAGCCAACAACACAAACACTGAGATCTGGCACTGCTTCAACCTTGTACAGACAGAATTTTTGTGGAAAATATTTTGTTTTCATTGCAAAAGACAAAGAGCAGATGGTAGGCACAAGCATACACAGGTACAGAAAAACTCTGCGTTGGCACAGAGGTTAACCTATGTTAAGCTGTATTGTAACTGACATTTACATCACGTTGCGTCTTAGTTGGTGATAGTGTCGGTTAAACAAGACACGGACTGGGATACCGATGATAGATATCAGGATAGACTTCAGAATTACCTCACAATTTATCTGACTCCAGAAAGTCAAGAAAATACCATCATAAAGTATAAATAAAAAAAATAAAAGATTTTTATTAATGTGTTTTCAGCAGACTTTATAAATCTGGACAAAAGTAGTTGATGACTTACATTATAACATTACACCTACAGGAGCTTGTCAGCCTTGGAAACCCATGCCATGAAGCTCCCTGCACACAGTTTTTGTGCTGATGTTAATGGCAGAGGAGTTTTTTGGAGCTCTACAGTTACTAAGTCAGCAGAGCATTGGTGACTTTTATGCACTGTGCCCCTCAGCACTCGGCGTCTGTAACTTTATGTGCTTTTACATCGAGTCGCTTCCACTTTGCAAAAACATGACTTACAGTTGATTGTAAGGATGAAAGGGATGAAAATGAAATTGTTTCATTGGTGTCGTCCTATCACAACAGTGTCACGTTCAAATTCAGTGAGCTCTTCAGAATGACCCATTTTCTCACGGGTATTTGTAAAGGCAGAGTATCTGAAAACACCTCAACTCAAAGCTTAAGCAATGTGCCCCAAAGCTTTTGTCCATATATTTAAGTATTTAAGACTTTAATAATTATTAGTCAATTCTTATTAACTTTTCAAGGAAATGATGCAGAAATCTTAAAAGTTCAGAAGACACTTAAATTACAAAAATTGATTTATACAGAGAATATGACGTTGCAGCTCAGTCTCACTGAAAAGTGTGAAATGGTGATAAAAAAGGAATTTCTGTGTTTGTGTTCATGAACATAAATTGTCAGAGACTTAAGGCAAATTAATGTATTTTAGCAGGAAGTATATTGTAAAGTGTCAAACATAAGGCCCGAGGGCGAGTATTGGCCTGGCAAAGACACCAATCTGGCCCACTGAATGTCTTTGGAAAATGTGAATGAGGTCAAATGAGGTGAATGAGGGTTTTTTTGCAATAGGGCATTTTCTGTCAATAAACAAAAACTTTGTTTTTGGGCAACGAGCTACCAGATTTTTTTTTTGTGTGGAATTTTACACATTTATTTCTTTCAAATTAAGCATATAGAGTTGTGCTGACAGATTTCTTTCATTTGCTACAGCAGCATTTCTTTGTCATGTAGAAAAACTGAGACGTACTGTTGAAATTGCAATTTTTGCTAAACCTAACCATTATTGGGTGTAATGTCATTGAAAATACACTACATTTTTCTGTGACGCGTTACTGCACCATATCCAGAAACCACAGCAGTGAGTGAATTCAGTAGTTGTAGTAGTAGTTTTATTTGATTGTTTGTTTTACAGTGAACCTTAAATTGAATCTAAGCTTTCCACTGTGGTTCTCACACTTCTCATTCTTACGTGTGACTAGTTTCATGTTTCTAATTCAAATTTAATTAATTTACCAATCAAGGTTTTGGTTGCTCTCCCTGATCGTAGTTCAACTGGAGTTCTTCCTTCCCACCATTGCCAAGTGCTCTGCACAGGGAATTATCTGATTGTTTTTCCTCCAACATTGTCTTTTCATTTTAAAATTAAGTGCCTCAAGATGACTGTTGTAGTATACGCAGCTGACTTTAATTCGCTGCAAAATTATTTGAAATAATTGCAAATTTGATACCGATCTAGGTGTGGTTGATTGAGAAACGTGTTTTATATGTTGCACACTTGGGAAGAATCTCTTGACTTATACAGAAAAATATCTTCACTGATTTACTTTTTGAAATCTCTGGGACACTCTTTCAGCTCAGAAAAGAAATGCCACGTGCAAATACTCTCTTTGAACCGAGTTCTCAGGTTCACAATCTGTGCCAGCGGATTTGCAAACGTCAAGGACTTCCCTGGCAGCTTCAGGATGAATGCTTGGTTTTGGAGTAAAAAGCACAATAAATATGCTATTTTTTTAACCTGTGAAACATAAAATACAAAGCCTGAGTTTCCCCCTGGTTTTCTCTGTTTCTTTTCTTTCAGTGACTTATTATTTCACTTATTTGGAAGAGCACCTTACACTGTACGTCTCTGGTGTTTCTCCTTTGCTTACTCTCCCCTTCCCCACCATCATTACTTTAACCTGTGCTTAATCACTTTCACCTGTGTTCAGATGGCCATGTGTGCATATAGCCTCTCATTATCTCTCCGTGGCTTTCTAGGTCAGGCACAGGCACCTTATGTGTTACAAGGAGACAAAGGCAGCATCTGACAAAATTACATTGTGTAATGAGAATGTGTTAGGTTGTCACAAAACCCCACGACACACTTGGACTTGCTTCTGTTTGGGGATCACTGAACTTGGCTGTTGCAATGCTCCTTAACTTGTTCTCTGAGGAAAGAAGTTGTTGCAAGTTTGAGCTCACTTGTTATAAATCTGTGGACATGGATTACAAAACTGTGGGCACCGATTAAGAATCTGAAAGTCTATAAACCTGGAATGATTTACACATTGTTTTTTTCCCCCCAGCTGAATCTAGGTAATCTCCACAGATATCTCAATGTCTAAGAAAGTACCACGACTCCTTCTTCCAATAAAATGAGACACTCAGTTATCCAAAAACTTAGGTTGCAGAAAAATGTGGCCTTAGCAGCTGAAATGCAGCAGATGAAGGTTTGATGCCAGACAGGGGGAGTGTGCCACTAATAAGACCTTGACTATTACCTGGAGTGACAGCCAGAGAATGGGAGGAGAAGGGCTGGCTCCACACTGCTCAGTCAGCCAGAAAGCCCCCAAATGGCAGGGCTAACGCAGGTCAAGTGATTTGGCGCCTCTGGTGTATTAAAGCTATTTACAAGGGACTAAATGCTTTACATCGCCTTACTCATTTGGTCTGTGCTGTTATACGACCTGGCACCGGACTGCCGCGTTTCTCTGACCCTCTCAATCAATACGAAGGGGTAATAAAGAACGCTGCCTTTAGGGGGTGTTTGGCTTTTTGTTTAGTTGCAGAGGAAAGAGGTTTTTATTGCTGGCTCCTGATTCCTGGTGTGAAGGCGTGCACACGGAGAGACGTGAGATTACACAAGATCATCGGCACTCTGTCATAAACACAGAGGCAGACGCACAAAAACATGCATCCACATATGCACTTTTCATTTTTATAAGCAAAGTTACCGCTCTTAGGTTTTGCTGTCTACTCAAATTTATGGTAAAATTTATTTAAACCCAATTATTTGGAGTTCACAAGACCTCTATGAATGGTGCAATGACGATGGTGTCTAAACAAATCACATACTCCCAAAAACAAAAATCCTTGGTGTGATATAAATGTGATTTCCAGTTGCAGACAAGTAGATCGAACATTTAAAATTGCTTTTCAATCCACCTCTCAAATTTAAAAATTTAAGAGACTTCTGATCATTTTTTTATTGACACAGTTCCTATAATAATTTTCTCATTGTAGTTCTGGGGACTTTAGATTAAAAACATATTGAACACTGAACTCTATCACTTTAATACTTAATGATTGTCTCCAGTTGTTTAATAATAACACAAATAATCAGGCCACATACAGAAAGTGATGCGCTACTTTTTAATTAAAATCACCAAAACACATTTATCATTGGTATTATTTAATTAGACCTACTGAGGGACTGTGGGCATAAATTAGCAGTTTTTCTAAAATCTCACATGTTTACGTCTTACATTTTAATACTGATGTCCATTAAAATGTTCTGTCCCTGTACCCACCACTGTACAACAACTAGCACTATTCCTCTTCATTTATGAAGAATTTACACAATTTTCACTTCTAGCGATCTCCAACCAATTAAACAAGTTACATTACATAAGAGTTTGGTATCAGAGTTATTATTTTATACACTCACCAGCCGCTTTATTATCAACTGCTCAGCTGTTTGTTCGCAAACATCTAATCAGCCAATCACGTGGTGATATGACAGCTGGGTGGGCTCTACTTTCCCCCCCCAGCCCACCTCGATTCTATTTTTCCTGCAGACGGGAGGGCCAGAATTTCATGCAAACAACATGAAAACATGGATCCATCCTGATCTGTGTCAACGGTTCAGGCTGCCACATGTGGTGTAATGGTTTTGAGGATAATTTCTTGGGACAGTTTGGATCTGTTAGTAACACAGCCTACATGATTATTGTTACTGACCATGTCCAACCCTTTATGACCACAGTGTATCTTTTTTCCTGATGGCTGTTTCAGCCAGGAAAACGCACCGTGTCACAAAGCTCTAAGGTTTTGTAGGAGCTTTCTGAATCTGACACCTACCCATACTGATGTTTGCTGATATGGTACCATTCCCCATTATTGTGTTCTGTTATCCCTAATAATGAGAAGTATCAACATAGCTGTGAAAAACACTTTGTGCCCACTATATTGTTTTAGAGAGCACTCACTCACTAACTGTTCATGCCATTCAGTGCTCAAGCCTAAATATCAGGAGGTACAAGTATAAGCACATTTACTCAAGTACTGAACTTGTGCAGAGTTTACGGTTTATTGTACTTAACTGTTTCACTATTACACTTTTTTCTGTTTTACAGACACTTCTACTCCATAATTTTAAGAGCCAAAGTACTACAGTACTTCCAATTTCAATTAAGTGACAGCTGCATTTACAAGCTAGTTTAAGTTTGAAGCTACACTACACTACACTAATAAAGGGAAATAAGGCTTTTTAACACACTGACACGTGACGCTTTCAGAGGAAGCATCAGATTCTCACGGGTTATCAAAGAACTTCTTAGATGTTTCTCTTGAAATAACTGCAATAAAATAAACAATGCAGGACCTGCCTAGAGTTGCTTTTTTTTAAATAACAATTTTTCCTTCCATTAATCATCTTGCAGCCCCTCACATTTTATGTTGTCAACCTTTGGAGGATGCCAGCACTGAGTGTTGCAGCTTTTTGTATTAGTAGCTTGAAACCTCCCAACTTCAACCACCTGCTGGGATTGATAAATGCACAAAAAACTCTCCTGAAAAGTGTATTTTAGTGATGACAAGGTTTTGGGGGGAGATATCAGAGGCTTATCTGAATTCTTCTTCCACTAGTGGCTTTTTCACATAAAGCCAGATGCTGCCATCTTGTGGACGACTTTGTAAATGCTCCATGCACAACAGAAGGTTTTTTTGTAAAAAGAAACAAATAATAAACTTGCCACAGGAAATTTCAGTCCACTTTCTTTTTGAATAAACTGAATCAGAAAGAGCCATCCTAAACAAACAATTAAAAGCTTTCATCACAGGACAGCCTTGAGCTAAACGGTTATGAGACTGCAATATGCCAAACATAATGAATCCTGAATTATGTTTTGCCCTTTGATCACATCGCAGGCCTCAATGGCGCAATTAAGGCAGTAATTAATAATAGATTATAACTTTATACTGAGTGGCAGGCAGCACGAGAAACACACTTTGTATTGATTTAGCAAAATGGAATAAACGGGGCTTAAACTGTAATTACTTCAATCAAAAAGTGTGATTGAACAAAACCTCTGGGGCACAGAAACAGACACACACACACACACACACACACACAATTTTACAGCCGGTGGCCTGTTCGCACCCTCGCCTGCCGGCTCCAGACTGGCAGTGTATTCCAGATTAGATCAAACTCCAGGTTGCCCATTTCGATTCTAAAAGCAGCCATTCGGCACTTTGTTACCATGACGACACTCCCAGTCTGGTCTGCTGTCTGCCAGCATAAAAATAGACAAGAGGTTGCGGTTCAGTTCAGGACTTGCCGAGATGATGGTGGACAACAGACAATGAGGGGGGGAAACAGAGTATGATTAGACCACAGTCATCAGGCTGATGGAGCACTTGACACCAAGACATTAATCAAAGTTTGATGATGATGATGCAGCAACAAGCTGCAGCAACTTCGTGGTTTATTTTATGAAGTGTGTGCAAGACTCCTGAATCATAGTTTGATCTGCTGTGGCAGAAGTTAACCAGGGGCAAATTCAGAGGGGTGGGGGCAGCGGTGGCATTGGCCAACTCTAAAGGATCATCTTCAACTGTATATAAAAGATGGATTTCAAAAATGATGCCAGTGTGGAAGTGGTGACTGCTGTGGTTGCAGGCATAGTCATTATAAAACAATGGATGTACCCACTGCTCAGTGAAGTTCCATTATGAAACCCCAGTGTGAGCGTTATCACTATCATCAGCTCGATGTTTTGAAACCAGACGTGATGTGTGAGAAGAGTGAAAAACCAAGGACACTGCACACTCATTGGTTAATTACTTGTGATCGTATGCTAAATAATCCTTCTTTCTCACTCTAATAATGGCCATGTTTTACATAATGAACTTCAAATTCTACTCAATGGCACTTGAAACTAGTGATTGGATGATAGATTAGTGATTAAAGTAATCGCAATAAGGTTTATTGAGGTCACAGAACCAGAGGGCCAGGGGCTGCTTTCTCATAGATTTCCAGTCTTTTGCAACCAGAGGAGTTACCCTCCTGCAGTTTTAAGCCACTTTACCTTTTAGACACATCTATCTTTTACCAAAAGTAGGGCTGTTGTAGAAGACTATGGGAACACGTCCTTGTGCTCCCTTGATCCATGCACTCAGTATCCTCCTTCCTGATGGGTTTATGGTCTCAGTCGTGATTTTCAAGCCTTACTGAACACAAAATCATGTTCATTTTGTAACTTATGGTCCTCACCATTGGGGCAGTATTACAAAGTAAGTTCAGCATACCTAGTATATCTTTTCCTTATCTGGCTTAATTTACCATAACATGAGTAATCAGGCTAAGCAGTCACATGAAAGTGGTTATCAACTCAAAAAGATAAGATTTTCCAATCTGGCTACGAGAACAATCTCATACAAGTGTTTCCAGAATGTTGCCAGTCACAAACTTGGACACGTCTGCGGCAGCAGAGAAAAAATCTCTTTCAAATGAACAGAAGACAATAATATTAACAATATGAATGAGTTAAAACACATGAAACAGGTTTAGAACAGCACATTTGCTGCAGCCAAAATCTGCTCTGTGAATAAAATCTGTTTAAAAGCAGAGAGAAAAGCTGGTAATAAAAACAAAAAGGATACAGTGTGTCATTAAGGCGGAAGAAGATTTGACTGCAGTTCCATGTTCATTTATAATTTAGACTGAAATTATAAATGGATGTGTTGTTGTGACGAGGATATGGTGTTTAAGGTCAGATGTAACCCTACCTGTGTTGGGTGGTGTGAGGGCATATAAAGAATAAATAAAAATGTCATTCAAACCATTAAGTAGGCTGACTTGCAATTTTTATATAAGGTCAAAAAGTTGCAAGGCTCAGGTACCTTGTGCCAGGATTATATATCTATTTTAAGGCTTATACAATTATAAACATTGATTTCAACTTGGAGAGGGGAATGAGACAGGCTCAAGATAAAGCAGAACATTTATTTATTAACTTGATTTAATCAGGAGGTAACATCGAAACCAAATCTCTTTCAAGCCATATAACCCGAAGCATCTAAAAAAAGGCACAAACGGTATTAAGTACAAACTCTACAGCATAATATATAATGCACAAATAGCCTTAACATAAAACATTAAAGACCTCTAAGCTGAAACACTGACAGGTCACTGTAGTTCCTACACTGTGGTTCCCTGGTCATGAACCCAGCGTTTTTGCTTTTGAGCATCATTTGTGTGTGAGTTTTGTTTCTTGTTTGTAATAGTTGTAATCATTCATTTATATGTTGCTTGGTGTTATTCATTATATCTTCCAGAAGCTTGTGTTTGAGACCTACATTTTAGGTTCTCTTTGGATTGGATTTCTGGATGTCTTAGTTACTCATTATTTAGTTTTCTATTTATAGAGTCATTGTTGTTGTTGTTGTTTTTTTTAATTCTCGTGTTTGCAAGCCTTGTATTTTTTCTAATGCTTTGTTTAGGTTCTTTATGGATTATTTTCTAGTCTTTTTATTTGAGTCTTCTGTTCTTAGTTTCATATACTGTAGTGTTGCTAAGATCTGTGTTTTCTCACTCACTTTTTCCGCTGTTTCCTAGTGTTCTCTGATTTTTGTATTCCCTGGCTTGCTCCTGCCAGATTCTTCCAGACAGTTAACTATGACAGTTTTTACATTAAAAAATAAATATTGATATATTTGGGTTTGGGTCTTTCTGTGAATTATTCCATGCATAGTAAGAAAATTCAGTTTTCCCCACATCTCTGACAACTTCATAAAGCAACCATTTAGAGGAGGATAACAGGTAATTATTGGTACTGAGAAAAAGAGAAATTAGTAAACCAAATCATAAAGAATTTATATTTGTAATAAAACACAGAGATAAGACTCAGTAAAACTTAAGATGAACCCCCAGTATATAGTTTATCAACATAATCATTCACAGGTCATATATTCAGACACATTCTAGGTTAGGCCTATATTGTGAGTGATATACGGTTGTCATCCAATGTCTTTCAAACACTGGATGCTCCAACTCCTCGGTCATGGAGGCTGGTTTCAAAAAGCTAGATGGTCATGGTGAAATTTGATGCTTCAAAAGAAGGACTTTGCAAATGATGCAAACTATGAGCGACAATCGGACAGCTCGAGCCCCCCACAAACAATCACAAAGAGACACAAAAGAATAACACATAACAATACAAAGAGCAAAGAGATGCATCGCAACTAAAATGACACACAAATCGACTAGAAAACCAAACATTCAGTGGATTGTTTTAAATGTGTCTTTTTTATACACTGTGGGATCATATAACCCCTTCTGTGAACCCCCACACTGCATCCGTGCATTTCAACACTCAGCTGTGGGGTCAAAGGTTGCATGTTAGAGTCATGCACGGATGCTCCTGCAGTGAAAATAATCTGTTTGCCCACATCAGAGAAATGCAATCTCCTTCAAAGGTGCAATGCAGCGTAATTGACTAATCACAGCTGTCAGGCTGGGAGCAGAGCTCTACTCTCAAACCAATAAGTGAGATCAACCCAGGGGACCAGTGAAGCCATAAATGTCTAAATCTTGCTTAATGGAGCAAATGCACCAATACAAACCTTTTTTACTTTGTTTGTTTGGTTCTTTTTTTCCTTTCCTTTGTATCTTAACTTTCCATGTGCCGGCACAGTCAGTTTTAATGTCCTCACTTTTCTTTTGCTTTTACCTCTTTTTATGCTTTTGTGGGGTTCTGTTCTTTTTCATATTTCACTTATTTTGTTACTTAGCCCGTCGCTATATGTCCTACCACAGCAGCATTTTGTGTTTCTTAGATAAACTACTTATATCGCACTTCTTTTAGTAACAGCATTCCATTTCTGAGTCAGACTTCAGACTCTGCTCCATGTTGACATGATTGCATCACATAATTTCTGCAGATTTGTCAGCTGCATACTCATGCTGTGACTCTCCCCTCCAACCGCATCCCCAAGATGTCTCACTGACTTCAGATCTGGTGAGCGGTTAGCCATGTTCATGAAACCGGTTTGACTTTTGTAACGAGGCATTTCTGATGGTCAGGGCATAAACAGGAAGAAAAGGTGTTGTCTATTGATTACTAATTAGTGGAAAGGGGGTGGGATTAAATAAGCTTGTGTTTCTTCTTGCTCCTTTTTTTTGTGGTGATTTTTTTCCCTTTTGTTTTGATTTGTTTGCTTGTCTTTCTTTTTTTTTATTTCTCTGTTGTTGTACTTTTTTAACATGTTCAAAATAAAGATTCACTTCAATTCAACTGTTGCTTTCTGGCTTGATGCATTATTCTTGCTTGAAGATGGTAAACTCTGCCCATAAAGCCTGTCACACAGTCAGCAACAATACTGAAAAAAACCTGGCATTCACACTGCGACTGTCAGTAATAAGGAGACCAAAGTGTGCCAAAACAACATTCCCAACGATATTCAGTCTGGACTGTTGAGACAAAGCCAGGTTGGTCAGTGGATTCATGCTGCTCATGCCAAATTCTGATCATCTACAGCCTCAGAGGAATAAATTGAGATTCATCAGACGTTTTTTCTTGTCTTCAAATGTCCAGTTTTACTGATCCTGTGCCCACTGCGGGCTCGGATTTCTGTTCTTGGCTGACACAGCCTTCTGCTGTTGTAGTCCATCTGCCTCAATGTGTTGTTTCACTCTGAGTTGCTTTTCTGCTCACCAGGGCTGCACAGAGTGGTTATCTGAGTTACCATAGTCTCTCTGTTGGCTCCAAACACTCTCATTTAACTCTAGAGACTGTTGTGAAAATCCCAGCAGATCAGCAGTGTTTAAACCAGGCTGTCTGGCACCGCCAATTACGCCACAGTCACAGTCACCGAGCTCACATTTGTTCCTGTTCTGATGTTTGATGTGAGCGTTAACCGGAGCACCTGACCTATGTGTGCGGGATTATATCCATTGTAGTACCGCCACATTATAATCTGACTAGATAATCACATGAATATGCGGGTGTACAGGTGTTAGCTAAGCTGCATTTTTAGGCTTTTATTTCACAGCAGATGCTTCATAGCAGGGGAAGCACAGGTGTAACAGATTGCACTGAAAAAACACTGTGATGTGTAGTTGAGGTAATTACAGGGTCGTGGTATTGTTCATGCTG
>VOQK01032026.1:18262-28364 GCA_015052645.1 Benitochromis conjunctus
ATATACTGGCTCAACTTTTGCATTGATAGGAAGACTGCAATTCATCAGCAAGCTTTCATTGAACTTTCATTTCCATTTGACCACAGGCTCACAGCATGTAAAGGAGGGGGGGAATGAAACCCTGGCAGGAGAGCCATCAGTTATTACATCTCAGTCTGAATAATTCACCTGTCACTCTCACTGTGTCAGTCATGTACTGAGAAATACACTTTCCTTTCTATACAGTTTGGCGATAATTGATTGATTGAAACGGGGAAGAATTACCCTCCCAGAGTGTGTATAGTTGGAAACACGATTGAGTCACTCGGGCTGTAAATGCAATGTCCTCAGTAATGTGAAAAATACTAATATACTAGTTTTTAAAGTTTACTCGCTTACCATTTTTTTTAGGCACACCTTGCCAGTACTAGATTGGACACACTTTTTCCTTCAGAGCTGCTTTATTTCTGCATGACATAGATTCAGCAATGTATGAAAGAATATTGGGTATTAAAAAAGTATTATTGATCATATAATTTTGTTTTGTGAAAAAAGTCAAAATACTATTTTGAGTTAAAAGTTGAAATGTAGAGATTACAGTTGTTTCAAGACAAACTTCAACGACCGCTACACCCTCTACAAAATGCCTTGTGTAGACGAGTCAGCCATCTATCCTGTCTTGTGATACAACATACATCAACCCACTTTTCCAGGTTTGTGTGGGGTTTTTTCTCCTCCTGACCAGATGCAGCGTTCTGCGCCATCTTTTGATCGTCCTTTTACTTATCACCACACTGTGTTCATGAGCTAAAAGAAACAATTTCCTGAAACCAATTCTGAAGGACGATTTCACTAACTCATCTACACAAGGCATTTTATGGAGGGTATAGCAGCAGTGACAGTTTTCCTTGAAACCACTGTATGTGACTTTTTTTTTTTCTCAAAATAGAATTTCCACTTTAATCTCGAAATTTGACTTTATTCTCAAAGTGATTAATAACATTTCTTCTTAATGTGATGCGAACGCACCGTTGTAGGAAAGTGCTGCAAACATTCCTCTGATATTTTAATCCAGATTGCTACTGTCAGACAGTTGTCCACCACATCCCTGAGGTGTACTGTTGGACTGAGATCTGGTGACTATGGAGGCCATTTGAGTACAGTGTACTTACTGTCATGTTCAAGAAACCAGTTTGAGATTATTTGAGATTTGTGACATGGTGTTTTATCCTGCTGGAACGAGCCATCGGAGGATGGATACACTGTGATCATAAAGGGATGGAGTGGTCAGCATCAATACTCAGGTAGGCTGTGGCATTTGAAAAATTTGTACTATAAGGGGTGTCAGGGAAATATCCTCCAGACCATTATCTATGCTTTCATGTTGTTCATGGCAGATTTGCAGCAGAACTTGAGACTCATCTGACAAGGCAACGGTTTTCCAAGCTGCCATTCAATTTTTGGTGTCAATTGTATCTCAGTGTGCTCTTACTTGTTCTTGCTTGGGTTTTTTTCTAGATGAACATTAGAACCAGGTATATACCTCAACTCATTATTCATCTGTCCGGTGCTTCCAGAGCATGTTGTCAGTTATAACTGTAGAAATGGGAGGATGTTGTGATAAAAGAAATGTCAGATATATTCATTCTCTGGTATCTTCCAATATTTGACAGTCTCAAATGTGATGAATTTGATAGCTCACTGTAAGCAAGCCAAAGGTTTATGATTGTAATGGTTCATAAGTATTCTAATAGCAATTTAATGGTATCTGTTTAATTATGTCTTTTATTGAGAGCAGTGTTATTTAGTCTAATTTTAAGCTTAAAATACTCAACACACTAACTTTACTCATATCAAAGATGTACGTTAAGGCTATAAACCTGAGACCTGCCTGAAGTCAGTGGAGTGTTTCCAGTTTTGGTCTCTGTCTGGTGAACCACAATGAGAAATGTCCTGCTGGTTGGATACATAGTGGGATTTTGTAGACTAATTCGGGGTGATTGAAAAATGAAATTACATATACACAGACTGTTTTCAAGTAACTAACCATTACAAAGCAACATGGCAAATGGGGGGAAAACAGAGCCAGATCTGCAGCAGCCAGAAAATCAAAATAAAGGTGGCACAGAGGACATGAGCCTGCACACTGAATGTTGGTTTGAATGGTCATTTTATTTTTATCCTTTCACTGATTTAACCCTTTGTGTTCAACATGTAACCAAAATAACAAAATAACATGGCATTTTTAAACCATTCATCAAAAACCAAAACATGGTTACTTGTGTTTCCTTACAAAATCCTACCACAACTTCAATGGGAGTTTAAGGTGAGTGACTAAATTATTTTAGAGATCTTGTCAATAAAACCCATTATTGGGATCAAAATGTGCTTCTGCTAACTTTGCCTTCTTGTTCATATCATTGCAATATGAAATCAAATCTCATTTTTCCTGGCATTTATTTCCTGCAAGTTACTCTGTAAGAGCTCATTTAAGGTTTATCTTGTGGAAAACTCTTCCAAATTTCAAGGCAAACTGCAAGAAATTTTACTTTCAAAGCCAAAGTCTCTACCTCCTATACACCTCTTCTATAGATGCAACAAAACAAAAAAAACTACACCAAAGTAAATGACAAAATGACAACACTATGTATTTCAGAAAACAATAGCCCAGAAAAAATGTTTTATCTCTGAAGTTTTAATTGACTTGCATTATTCAGTTTAAATTGAATTAATTGCAGCACCTTACAAAACACTGGAACAAAACTGCATAAAGTGATTTGCAAATGAAAGCCACATATCTCTTCCACCATGCTTTTATTCTGAAGGGAATTAATTACCCGTACACGCCATAACACCGCGGAGAGTTTGTTATTAAACCTGTCAAAATGTAGACTGGTTTTCAAAGGGCACCAAGGCAGAATTGGCTCTATACCAATACAGTATTCTTCTAGGTTAAATGAATGTTTGCAAAGATACTATAAAGATGGAGTACATCAAAGCTCCCTGAAATTAAAACCAAAACATCAAGGAAATTTACTCTGAAACCACACAGACGGCGATTGGTCTTCAAACAGACTCTGGTTGCAAAATTTACATCAGCAGCAGAAGATAGACAGGATCCATTGTCTATATTGTTTTCATGGCAGGAATTTTATTTTCTGTCAAACTGATGACCTCAGTGTAAACACAGTGTTTTTCCCCCTGTCATCTGGTTTGAGTAAAAAACACATTTTCCAGTACATTTTAACACTTGTGTTGCTTTCTCCACGTCTCACAGGACCGCATGCAGCTGTGGCATGAACAATCTCATCGGTACCACACAGAGATGAAGGATTTCAAAAAGCTGACAGCCGAAGCCATGGACGGACTAAGGAATCACCACAGCATGTTGTTCAAAGACTTGGAAGGAGCAGCTGCTCGAGTGGACCGAGTGGAACAAGAAATGGACTACGTGGAAACCCAGATGTCCCCTCGGGCCTGTACGAACAGGGCAGATAAGGTAGTGGAGCGGGAGGCCTGGGAGCTGGAGGAAAGCAGAGGTGGGGAAGAGGAAGAAGAAGAGTGGGAGGAGCTGCATTCTAGAGTCTCTGGTGAGCTGCGGGGTACATATGCATCTCAGCAAAATGTCCTCTTAAGGTTTTTGATCTTTTATTTTAATTCACAGTGAAGGAATGACACAGTCAGATCCTGTGGGATGTATATATTTATAGCTACACATCTACATCTACACCACTCCTTCTGCAGAGCTGTCTCGGATGAGCCATGCCTCTGGAAAATGGGAAACAAACACGGCACTGTTACAAGTCATTTAGCAGAGTGCTTTGAGTCAGTGTGCAGTCATGTTTTCCAGTAGAATTCTGGCTTTATGCAACTCATTTATTTCTGCAGAGCTACTCCCCTGTTTGCACTGCTTGAGCGCAGCGTTTGTCATTATAATCATCACGTCCCAAGGCGAACTGCTGCTATCGGTGCTGCAATACAACTGCTGCACTGAGTCATTAACTCAGGTACCACTAGCCTGGTTAAAACATGATGTAAAAAGTTGTGAAATCTGATTTTAATTCCTACTCCATGTTGGCAGATTCAAGTGAACGTGGAACATTAAGCCGGAGATGTATAATTTTTGCACTTAAATGGTTCCAAAAACTAAAATCCCCCAATGACAGATAATTATTTTGCTTTGGTGCCATTTATTCTCCTTGCAAGGCAAATGAAAAAAGTATTGATTTCTTTATATTACTGGCTGACTTTGCAAGGCAATCAATAACACATTAATTCAAGGATTATGCTGTAATATCACAAACCCTTTGCTTTGGATCATAATGATGGTCATGCACAGTATTCTCAAAATAAAAATAACATCTATGATGGCACAACAGCCTTCTCTATTAGCTTTTGTGTGCAATCTATTCATAGGGGGAAGGAGAGGAAAGTGGCCTGAGGTCAGTGACATTATTCTCATGTTCGCCAGAATGATTTCTGCACACAGTTCTCCATTGTGAATGTCTGTGAAGTGACCCAGAATGAACTTCACTGCATTGTAGAGACTCAGCTCAGTTCAGCTCTGCAAGCACAATGCTGGCACACATGCCATTGGGGCTTCCGTTTTGTGTATATTTTGGCAAAAGAACGATATTAGTCTTCTTTCTCTTCATGCTGCCCTTGTGCTGCACTCATACATCCCCTCAATATGAGTCTGAGTCCAATTTCCCCGACTGGTTTGAATTTGCCTTTAATTTAGAGAGCCAGATATAAATGACCACAGGCTGCTGGATGAAAGGCTGCAAATACACATTTCAGTCGAGGAGTTGCACTTTACTGAAACATGCTAACAGAATTAATTGGGGGAAAAAATATGTTTAAATTATGTTTTAAATTATGCCAATTTTTTTTTTTACATTTCTATATCTTTCTACAATTCTGTAATGTCTGTTTTGACATCAGGTTTAGAATATGGATGCAGCCGTTTTCCAGATTGGTCTGTTTTTCCCCTTTTAACAGATAATCAATCACATGGATTACAGTAAGAAATGCAATAAGGCAGGGTTCTACACAGCAAATGGCACATTAATGAGGGTCGAATAAAAAAATAACTCAAAATTACAGCCATCAGCTCACTTGTGATACAAATGGTCTAAGCGAACTTGTGATTTTCACCTTACTGTCTCAATGTTTCATGGAGCAACTGAATGAAAGAAACCCCACCGCCAGCTGGTGTTCTGGTGGCAGACAACGCAGACATGCCATGTAAAAGTATACACAGCCTATGCTGTAGGCTCTGCATAGATTCAGCAGAGAATAAATGATGTATAAGGCTAAGTAATCTCTTACAATCAGTCTGTTAACAGAGTAACAGTGACAATGTTGTTGTTGTCACACGTGTAATTTATGGAGGAGTTATGGCTGCTCCTCTGCTCAGGATGAGTGTAGTTTACAGCTTTTGATATTTTGTTATTCGACTGCTTTTGCTATTATTGTTATTATTTTATTATTTTTATTAAACTATCAGAGGGTATTTTTTGTGTGGTAGTAAAAATGAAGGGAATCAGTATGGTGGGCACTGCAGTATAGGTGATTATATGTGTTGTGTATTATGCTTTGTATTAAGTACTGTTTATCTGAAATGATATTTTGGATAACCTGAGATAGTTACAGCTTATCGTATAAACATTTCAGGTTTCCAGCATTTTCAAACACGAGGTTTGTTGTTGCTTTTTCCTTCCTTCACATATTACTGGGCTTGTTGGGCAGGCCGGGGATATTTACTGGAAATGGAAATGACCTGCAGCACTAACACAAATAATGTCTGATATTATTAACTGACCGGCAAATATGATCTGCAATTGGAGCAGCTGACTAGATGGATGTACTGGTAAATTAAAAATATATGTACATAATTTAAAGTATATAGAGTATATGAATAGTATATGAATTTAAAATAAGTGAACATAACCAGTGGCTCTTTCCATTTCACCAGAATCCTCTTCTGTGTGTTTTTTCTCTCGCTGCAGACTGTGTGGAAATAATTTCTGGCATCCGATCAGTGAAAATCCTGAAGCGAGTGGGCAGTCCCAAGGGCATGTGGACCAGAGACCCAAGATCCTCCAAGGTTTACATCTTTAACGGCACATCAGGAAACACCATCTACCAATTCAAATCTGTACTTGACTTTTCACGCTCCCTGGGAGTCACCAACAGCAGAAGCATCAGGCTGCCCTCTGAATGGAGTGGCCCTGGTAGCGCTGTTTACAATGGTTATTTGTATTACATAAAGCAGGAGGCCGATGCAGATATGCAGGTGGTTAAATATGACCTTCTGAGTGGCTCAGTGACAGAAACTGCCATGTTCCCTGTGGAGGGCCGTGCCACTGTTTACAACCTCAATCCAGAGACTGTTGCAGACCTTGCAGCAGATGATGGGGGTCTCTGGCTCTTGTACTCCCCCAGTGACAGTGAACCAACCATCAGCCTAGCAAAGATGGACACTGCCACTCTTGATATAGAGCAAATCTGGGACACTCGATGCCCGCGGGAAAATGCAGAGGCGGCTTTTGTAGTGTGCGGGACTGTCTATGTCGTTTACAACACCCGTCTGGCCAGTCGCTCGCGGGTTCAGTGTGTCTTTGACGTCAATGACATGGTGCTCAGTGAAGAGGCTCCACTCATCTACTTCCCCAGGAGGTATGGGGCCCACGCTAGTCTGAAATACAACCCTGAGGAGAAGCAGCTTTACGGCTGGGATGACGGCTACCAAATTATTTATAGACTGACCATGAAGAGGAAACTCCTGGCTTGACAGCAGAGAAGTGGTGTCATATTTTCAAAGACATATAAAAAAATAGGGAGTTTGTATATCCTAGCCACCTTGATACTTTGTTTCTGCAATAATTAACCACGCAACATCCCTTTCTTCTCAGAAGTTTAAGTTATTATTTTTGTCTATTATGGTTAAACATAGCCTTTTTTACATCTTGACTGAAAAGCTAAGATTAGCATAAATTTTGGAAGTGGGGAAACGGCTCACTTTAAGCTTAATTTACCCATTTCTAAAGTGTGTCTTTATATAAATGTGAATGTTTTCATAAAAAATAAATGATAAAATGAGATGCGAATTATTGGGCTTTGGCTGTGGTTGCAGTTTTCTTTTAACTTAAAGTTATCTGAACAATTAAAGAGTGCACCTTTGAAGTAAACTGAAGAAAAACTCTGTCTCCACCAAGTGAACCTATTCCTCTTATAAGTGCGGTGTCTGTATCAAGTCAACAACTGAGAATTTCTCACTGTCTTCGAGATGCGTTGGAAATGATTGTGTAAACTTAGCTGGTTTACACAAAAATAAATGAGGTCCAATGCAACATCTACTAAACAAAGCTGAAACATTTTAAGGCGTCCACACAACTGGAATTTTTAATAGTTTTCGTCATTTTTCTGTTTGCATAAAATCTAAGCTGAGACATGTAATACCTCCAGCGCGTCCTGGGTGTATTCTGGGGGCTCGTGCCTGGAACAACTTGCCCAGGAGGCATCCCACCCAGTGAGATACCAAAACCGCCTCAGCTTCACAGAGATGATTCATATCATGAAGAAAGGATCATCTACCGAAGCTTTAATAGTTTAATATAACAGACAGATTCAGCAAGCACAGGCTCCACAATCTTTGTCAGGGTAATGAGAAACTAGTTAATCAGTTTTTTTACTAATTCACACCTTAATCTTCACTGATAGTTTTACCCCCCCCCCCAACTTTGTCATACAGTGCTGAAGACTTTTAATTCAACTTTGAGTTCCTTAAATTCTTCTATTGTCACATGTATTTCAAAATACTTTAATTATCAAGGTGCGTGCATGTTTTTTTCTGAGCTCAACGCTTTACTTTTGATTTTAAAATTTTAATCAAACTGCATATTAATATATAGTTTTATGTGCAGTGAGGTAATACTGTTATTTGGTTGTAAAAATAAATAAATCCTCCATCACTGGTCATTGTCAATAGTGGTAAATATGATGACCACTGTATTAATTTATTACACTTCTTCACCAGAAAGATGTTGATGTCCAGCAAGATGCAGGAAACTGTCAACACACATAAAAGAATAAAAGACGCACAGCATAAATCAGTAAGACTCTAATCTTGTCATTTTGCAGTAAACAGCAGAACATTTAGGGTTTTTTTAAATAATGTTTTTGGTGCAGGGGGAGTCATGTGGTCTGTGTGTCTTTCTGTCACCAGTTTTTAATCAAATTAGAAGCTGTGGTCGCCCATTCTTTTGTTTTTGATCTTTACTTGTGGCTGGAAAGCAGTTAATATGTGAATTAATATCTGGTGGAAATTTTGACTTAGACCCAACCAGAAATAAAAAAGTTTAGGACAGGGAATAGTCTTAGAATCTGTCTGATTTTCAGAAATACAATCTAATGCTGATGTCATTCAGTGCTGAGCTGAACCATTTTATTTGCTTGGGGGACTGAAAAGTTAAGAAGAATTACATTTTTCAAGCGCCAGCTAATCAAACATTGTTTTTCTTTGAACGCCCCAGTGCTGCCAGCAGCCAATCAAAACTCATTATGTAATTATACAGAGAGTGCGATAATTGCTTATACAGTTTACCATCTCAATAAACGGGAAGTTGATTATTGCGTCTTGCAATTACGCTATTTTACACCAAAAATGGCTAATTGCATCTTCCAATTACCCTATTTTACACAAAAAAGGCTTTGCTAACTAACAGATAACGGAAGCTCAGTTAGGGTTGCCCTGTGAGTGTTTGGTAGTTGTTGCTATGATGATCATGTGAGCAAAGATACTCCCAGACGTCACGTGCAAAAACAACATGTATGCATGAATCTTCAGTCCTCCAGAACAGTGCGTTTTAAGTCAAACGACTTTTGGTGCTTTTGGTCATTCTGCATATTTGTTTTGGCAGATGTCGGATTACACACGACACAACCCTCAAAGGTCTCCTGGGATCAAACCAAAGATCTTTTGCTCTTGAAGTGAATGTGTAAACCACAGCATGCAGCCACTACTATACCACACTTTAAGTAACAATGATAAACTGATATGGTTATGTTGTTAGAATTCTGGCAACAGCTTAGTAGAACTATCAGTAACAGTCCTCAAGAAAATGCTAGAGAACACCTCTGAGGGTGATCTGAAGAAGTGGCCTGTAACAAATTCAGTTAGTGTAGCATGAAGAGCTTATTATTTCTGTACTCTGTTTCTGCTCTTAGAAAAAGGGCAGTGTGTTGTGGATTCTTGAATAATATGTGCTCAAATGTTGCAATGTGGAGTGCTAATAAGCAGAACACTTTCTTTATAACAACAAAAAAATCAATGAAGTAGTCAAACATGCTGGTGGACATTATTGAAGGCCTTTTCTTAAGGTCACCTTGGCGAAACCTGATCATATCGACCCCTTATTACTCATTTTTTACACTCTCATGGTCACTAATCCAGTAGAATCAATAACTGAAGGCTCATGTTCATTATTCCTGCAATGCAACATGGATAACAGTCTTCCAAAATCACACAAAGGAAATACAGTATATACAGAGCTTAGCTAGTATCTTAAATATAAAATGACACAAAACAAACAAAGCCATGAAAATGCCATTCAGTTTATTAGAGCCTGTCAAGTCCTAACTGCAGTGTGCTGTGTGTGTGTGTCCACCCCTCATTTAATTCGACCATTTGATTCAGTCGGAATCCCATTTCCTCCGTGCTCGTTCCTGCTTGTTAAGCCGCTGGCTGTGTTGTCATTATATGGTGTGTTTGCCAGAAAATTCGCAGCACAGAGCCTATTTTGCAGAAGTCTTTTAATCAAAGAAAAGAAAATCATGTCACAAAACTGATAACACATCACGCCCCATGGGAGAAAAAAAAAAAACAACAAGCAATTTTCTGATGTGGATTTTCAGACTTGTTAAGACAAAAGAACGTGGTGGAAATACTGTATGCCATTTCAGTTTTTCACACAATGGTTCACTCAGTGTTTGAATCTCGATAATGATCTAAATTCTAAAAGGAACCAATAATAGACATTTGTCTGAACTAACATTTTCTCAAACATTTCTATTATTACAAATACAAAATGTCCCATAAAAAAATTGGAAATTCAGTGCT
>VOQK01032026.1:38829-54477 GCA_015052645.1 Benitochromis conjunctus
AATTAATAAATAATAAATAATTTTCCTGCCGGTTTCTGGTAAATGCAGGCTGCTGCCAAAAGCTGAACAAAGCATTAGTTACTGCAGGCCACAGAGTCAAACTCTGCTGTGGTTCCAGGCAGATCAGCTTATCTCAAAACAAGTCAGCATCAGTTTATTTTCATAGCTAAGTCCCTTCAGCACAACCTATTGGAAAATCCTGTATGGAATGGACTATCTAAGGTGCTCCAGGATGTCTGAAATTGTTTCTGCTTATGCAACTCACTTTGCAACCCACCTCCACTCCTTTATTTCACACTATTACTGTGTTAATTCTTATTACATCTATTTCCATTAGCAGCCAAGCCATCACAACTAGAAACTGGAACTGAACAGCATTTTTAACCCTTGACCCCAAGAACCATACTGAGGCAATCTCCCACTTTTTGACTGGCTCTGCAGGATGTGAACTTTTTGGCTTTTACTGAGTGCATGTGAAGAATTCAGGAAAGGTTTTTGCATTATATTCAATTTCACACAAGTGAAAATAGGGCACGGAGCGACACAGTGAATGTGTGTCACAGCCGGCTTTGAAATTACTTATATTGTTAGATATGGCTCAAAAAACATTTGAAGATCTACGGCTGCATCCCTACCGAAACCCAGCTGACAGAGCAGCTGCTAAAATAACAGTGAGATAAAAGACAATACAAGACTTTATACATTTCATGAAACCATAAAAAACTAATTTCAGCTTCCCTTTATCCTTATTGCGTTTACTTAGCAAGAGAATTGGAAAATTTACTTTGTGATATCAGTTATTTGGCCTTTCACATGTTAAATGGAAATCTGGTTACATGCACATTTATTTTATTTCTTTATTTATAAGAAATTTTAGACTGCCTCCCAGCATTGGTAACATGTCCCATTGTCTCACACAAACAGTGTTTGCCTCTCATTAAATTTGTTTGGTATCTGGACACCCTGATCATCACTGCTGTGGCAGATTCATTTGTTCAATGAAAAGGCAAATGCACATAATCAGATAAAAAGCTGAAACATTTTTTCATTATTACTGAATAAGTAATTTATAGCACTGTTCAGCTCAAGTATGTACGTACAAATCATAGTCCATGACAGAGATGTGGAGGCTGACATGGTCCATACTGTCCGGTGGGATGTCAAAGATGATGGCCTCGTTGTAGGTGGGATTCAGGGTGTTCTTTTTAATGCTCGTCTTCTTCTTTTTCAAACGTCTCCCATCACAGATGAGCGACACTTTCACGTAGGGATCTGATAGGTGAGAGGAAAACGGGATAAACAAGGGCAGAAAATGTGACTTTATAATTGAATATCATTACGTTTGGACAACCTCCAAGTTGTTCGTCTCTTTCAGGAGCAGCCAGAGCAGCAATTATCACGAAGGCCTGTGGCAAATTTTAAAAACAACAAAGCTTCTGTGGTTGCTTTGACTGCCAAAACATCTTCAAAGAAGTCCAATGAATACAGTGTTAATGGTGTTAACATGAAAGCAACGCTGGGGGAACCAGGAATCAGTAATGTGCATAAACGTAAATGAATCAATGCCTTGTTTAACCAAAGACAAGGGGGGGGGGCATAGAAAACTGCAAAAAAGAATGACTGAGCGAGTCTCCTGAATGCTGATTTCAGTTTTCATCTGTCAGTAATAAATCACTTTGCATGAGCTATTATACTACACTAGTCAGACATAAGTCGCCTTAAAAAAACCCCCAACAATCAGCCCAATAGGCTTGAAGGCACAGTTCAGTAAACTGAGATAATGGCTGTCAGCTAAATCCACAAAAACTCCAAGGATTAAAATTGTGAATAACATCAAAAAAATTGAAATGTCATTTAAAACGGGAGGAATATTACCACTTTCACTCTGAATTACACCTAAAGCCTGGCATTTAAGGTGCGATAAATGTCACGTTTTACAAGTGCTATCAGTATTGTAGGGAAAGTGTTTAATAGAAAAGTGGAACAGCGGGCCATTAAAACAAACAGACCGCCTGAAACTATTTGCTGACATTGTCTTAATATTGCAAGTGCTGCTTATTAATATTTGCTGATATAAACAGTACGCAGCATTAGGGAGAGAGCTTTCCTTTGTTTGTTTATTTAATCTGACATGCTTACAATTACATTCTCAAAGGAGCACCGTTCATTTTGAGTCAGTGCAGCTGAAAGTGTAGGCACAACACAACACACCTGAGTATCCAGTGATGTCCATGGCCTTTAGGTTCCTGCACTTGATGACAGTAAGTGTGAGTCTGCCTGCAGTGGGCAGGTAGCACAGTGAAAACATGATCTCTCCAAGGTCAACACTTTCCTGTGGGAAAACAAACACAAGCGCAGATGAAAGAAAAAAAAAAATCTCTTTTAGTTTCACATTGACATTCAGCCTGGTGCTTCGATTCAGGGAGAAGTGATGTACAATGAGTGTATTGTCTCTTACTGAAGGTTTGTTTCTGGGATCAATGCTTATATTTTGTTTAAAGTCGGCTCTTTGTAACCACTACAGCACTCAGACAGTGAAGCAAGGACTGCATAATGCACTATTGGGTTATCTGTTCTGGAGATTCTGAAGATATCTGATGCCCCGATTAGCCTCACAGCTGAGACTCGCTACCTATTTAGAGCACAGGTTACAAATAAAGATGCATTAAAGAGTCAATTTGATGCAAAACAATGCAACATTTCCCCTTTTTTGTGCCAAAAAACAGATGCATTGTGCTCCTGCTCTTGGATCTCTGCACCATTCATTTCAGGTTTAATGCAGCATATACTTTTATCATGAAGCACACTGCAGGTTGGAGAGTTTGCTGCTTTCTCTTTATAGTTCCACTGTCTTTAGGATGAGATTTCTTTGTTAGACTGAGGTAGCAAAGAGATGTGAGGATATGAAACTGCAGTTGGATTTGAAACAAGGATGGCACTGCCCAAAAGGGAACTGTAAGCACTAACAAGGAACCTTAAAGATCAATTTACATGACTGAAGACGCTAATAATTTCTAGATGCATAATACTGTACCTTTCTTAACTGATTGTTACATTATAAAAGAGCTTACTAAGGCTCCACAGCCACCTTGAGGTCTAATTGCAATCAGTGTCAATATTTAGTTGCTTGGCATGGTTCTATATTTCTCTGCATACATTTTACACTCAGTCATTCAAGGCCAGAAAGACTCCACCCTGCATTTAGCTTAATGCTAGACATATCTAAAGGAGATGTTAGTGGAAGTTCAAAAATCCTTTGATCAGTTTCTGCCTTTGCATTTGCAAACGATTATGAGAAAAACAGTCATGAATTATTAAGTGAATGGAAAGCCAGAAAGCGGAAAACATGTCTTCTGTATTTTACATAACTTGCTCATCAGTACATATGTAAAATTATAGAAAAATCCAGTACATATTTACTGCATCTGACATGTGCAAAGCGATTCTTGACTCTTTTATTTTTGGAGTAAAGACTGGGACTCCACCCAACAGAGACATCTGGGCAATGCCACAGGTTCACAAGGAGACAAATTAAATGGAGAGACAATAAATATAAGTGCATTTTTCTATAAAATTAGTTAAACAGATTAGATTTGACCCGTTTTCTGTTCATCTGTACATGTAGCTCTCATTTCCAGTGTTTTATTATGTGCACCAGAAGGTGCTAATGTTTCAGAATGATATTACTCTAATATGTTTGTTATGACCTTACCAGCTGGTAGTCGGATTCATCGGTGTCCAATCAAACCCCAAGTTATTAACAATGTCACCCGTAGAGTCAGCCACATATGGGGTGACTAACGGTGCATGGCTCATTTTACACTGAGGAAAGCACAACACAGACTGAAATGTTCGCACATATTTAAAATCCAGACTGTTGTTTGAACTCCTTTCTTGTTCTCTTTGTCAGAGTCTTCTCTTTGTGCACCACAACATTTCATCAGTTCCAGCTAAGACTCATGGAGTTGTAACTAGTTACCTCCACCAACGAGGCCATTTATGGTAGTATTTGTGCACATTTCATCATCCTGTCTGTAACCACGATAGCTAAAAAGTTTCTAATAAAACTTTGCAGGGGTGTAGAGTGTGGTCATGTTAACAATCGATTAAAATTTGGCTTAAATCCATCAAGGTCATCAAGGTAAATGTAACGATTTATTGATCGAAAAATTGTCAATAAGCCTTATAACTTTGAAACTACGAGTCTTACAAGTGTGGTGTGTATTCGTTGTTGTCTGGCATCAACGCCAACAGAAGACAAGTATTTAGTTCAACACTTTCACATAAATGATGCCAAAGAGAATTGAATTTTTCACCGCTGTCAGAATGTGGATGTTTCCAGATCATTGGGAATGGCAGTAAATTAAGACCGAGTACTTCCCATTTACATATTAGGACTCCGATGTAATGTAACGCAATTACACATGCAATCAAGGTGTGAATGAGTCTTAAAAACAGGTTTGTACCACTAAGAGCTCTCATAGGAGAAGGTAAAAAACTTTCTAAGCACAGCCGACAGTCCTGTGTTGAGTCCCTGCTGAGCTAATAGTCTAAAGAAGAATGAGTGTCCTGTTATCTGTCCCATGTGAGTTATTAGCCAAAAGAGTATTAAGGTTACACAGACCCTTAATCACTCTGAATGAGCTCAGTGAGAACCGCACTGATTGGCAAATCCCAACACGTCTGTCTGAGTGCTGCAGTCTTAACGTCTCCTCAGACATACAGCTGAGATTTGGCTTTCTGCGTTGGGGATGTGAGGGATTTTCTTTGAAGGGTGTGAAGGTTGAGCCATAATGTGAGAGCACAGCAGAAATGTCAGGCGTTGTAAAAGCATAAAGTGACACTTTGATTGTTCTTGTAGAAATGCCGGCTGTTTTGGTGCCAGTCAGTAACATCTGCACTGCATTAATCATTTCTCAGGCATGCTTTGGCACTATAAGTCAGGCTGTCTCTTTAGTGCACATTAAAACCTCTAAAGAACAATTGGATGGGTAGCCTTAAAGTTTTGTTGTCTTACTCAAAGCCAAAAACCTCACGATGGCCTGATGAAAAGAAGAGAAATCACCACTGATTTGAAGGCCTAGAAAGAGCCCAGTGATTACTGAACGTTTCATTTTAAGTCTGTGCTTTGGTCTATGAGTTGATAACCTCCCCTGCACTCTGAGACTTGGTGCTAATTGGCAAACGATAAGATGTTAAACTAGAGCGCCGGGACTCCAGCAGACCACGGTGAGAACCATTAACCACAAACTGGGAAAATGCAACGCAAATTGTCAAAAGAATTTACAACGAGTCAGTGTGCGTGCTGATGTGCATCATGTCCCGCCTCTTTCAGCTCCACCTCTCGATTAAACCAAATAATTTTTTTTTTTTTAGCAATGCAAACATGTCTGACACAGACAAACTCCCCAACCTGGACTTGATTCTGGTCACATTTTCAAGCTTTTATGTGCAAAAACAGCTTTGACGCTAATTACTACGCAGCTTCACACTTGATGCTCTGCTGAATGTAACACCCAACCTTATATTTTAGAGAAATCCAAAATGGACTACAAGTTGTACCCACTTTTTTGCCTTCAGAACTGCCTTAATTCTTCTTGGCATAGAGGTGTGTTCTTCAGCATACCTTGGTTTTAACAAGTGGTTATTTAAGTAATATTTGCCTTCCTATCAGCTCAGCACAGTCTAGCTATTCTGCTCTGGCCTCTGGCATCAGAGAACTGCTGCTCACTAGATATTTTCTCTTTCTCAGAACTGAAGAAGCTTCTCGGATGAGATGTGAAACGTCTTCACGCAACTCAAAGTAGTCCAGACGCTTTTCTTTCCAAGCTCCCTAGACTCTTTCTCAGACCACTGTCTGTAGACCCTGGAGATGGCTGTGTGGGAAAATCCCAGTAGATCAGCAATCAACCACACCACATTAACAGCCATAAAAATCATCTTTCTTTTCCATTCCGAGGTTTCATTTAAAGTTTGTCTAGGAGAACCTTAATATGTCTACATGCCTAAATGTCTCAGTCACCAGTGAGTGTGGTCCTGTGCTTTTACTTGCTGTCTTGTTGTTCTCTCTTTTCTTTCTTTCGCCTCAACCCCCAAAAGGTCAGCTGTTAGAGGTTGAAGCATATGGCTGCCCCTCTCTGAGCCTATTTCAGGGCTTTTCCTGTTAAAAATGAGTACTTCCTTCTTACCCTTGCCATTTGCTAGCTCGCAGGGGGATTCTCGGATCATTGGAGCCCCTCTTGTAATATTGTACAGTCATTGCTTTGCTACATAAAGCACAGTGAGATGTGCTGTTGCTGTTGTGGCAATATAGAAATAAAACTGAATTGAGACTAAATAATTCAAACGACTTCCTTGTCCCTGCAAGTTGCATTGCTTCATATTCTACCATATGGATGTGTTATTACAATGAATTTGGCTTTCAGTCCCAGTCAGAGCTAATAAATAATGCTACTTATCAGCCTGTAAAGACCTTCCCAGAATAGCTACACTGAACACACATGAGAAATAGTCTGAAGTGACTAAGTATCTGGTCTGCTCTGGCTTCTTTATAAAAGTCACGCTTGTGGGTTGATGTTATTGATGACTATCGCTCATTGATCTGTGAACTGAGAAGAGCTGCTGTTTATTTTTTGTTGCTGCGCCTCACTTTGCTCAATACTGCTGTCTTTTCCGCTCATTAAGCTGCAGAGTGTTGTACACAGTCTCACATCGAACACTACATGATACTGTATTTGTGTTTTGTTTTAACTAAACCCTCGCACCATCTGTGCATTCTTTATGTTGCCAATCTGGAATTTAATACGAGCAAGGGATTTTGTCGTAAAATCATTTGGTGGTTCAATAAAGTTTGTGTGCCAAGGAGAAGGCTCCTTGCTTTTCTGCCCACTAAGCAATAATGTTGAGATTACTGAGCAACCCCTGAAGAAGTCCAGCAAGAGTGGGGGTGGTGGGGCTTGTGAGAGATATAAGGGCTCAGACGAGGTGATAAAACGCTGAAGGCTCTGAGGCACCTAACGCAAACAATTTGTTCCTAAAAATGGGCCCTGGACATTGTCAACAAGTAACAAAGTCAATAGAAAAATGGCAGCATGAGTGAGCAGTGAGTCAGAAATATTCTTTTATGGCTTTACATAAATTTTTATTCTTCACTTTGAAGCTCAAGGATCTGCTGGGGAATAATGATTCCTTGCTACTAATTTATGTATTAGCCTAAAATGTAGTGAAGATTTAAGCATTCTGGGCCATATTTGATTTGGTGGAGCATGACTACAAATACAGAGAGCTTCTCAAGGAAATCAGATTGTTTGTGTTGATGGAGCGCTGAGGTGAAATATGAGCATCCAAAACTGGCAGCCAGAAGCCGGTAGTGTGCTTCGTTTTAAATTCAATCATTTTTCAATCTTCCATTTGCATCTTGATTGAACTATGATCAAGATTTAAAATTAAAAAAGATTTGATTTAGTCACAGTTGTATTATATTTTACTTTATAAATGGCACAGTGCCAGTAATTTGAATTGAAGGCGCTATATATAAATATTACTAAGAAGCACCCACGAGATAGACCACTCTGTCCAACATTGTCATCATGACTGTCATGCCCATGTCCAAATGGATACTCAGGTAGGCTGTAGCATTTAAACAATCCTCAGTTGGTACGAAAGGCCCAAAATATCGCCCACACCACTGTACCACTAGTAGTCTGAATTCTTTGTGGCACCAACAACCACATTAGAAACACTTCGTTCTTCCCAATTCTAATGCTCATTTTTAACTTCAACAGGTCATCTTCCTATGTGTACATCCATAAATGTATTAATTTGCTGACTTGTTATTATTTTGCATTAATGAGCAAACATATCAAATGAAGTTGGCAGTGAATGTTTAAATAAACTAAAGGATGTGTATATCTATGTCAGACTTTTTAATATCACATCACTTTCATTCACTCTTTACTCATTTGACTTTGACTCCGATAGAAAAAGTTGAAAAAGTCAATAGATTCTTACACTGGTGGCATACTGGATGTCCATCCATATGTTTGTCTCCCTGGAGAGGTCTGACGTCTCAAACAAGTTTTCCATCACCACCTCACCAATCATATCATGCCGTGAAAATCGATCAAAGTCAAAAACGCTCATATGGAGCTTTCTAGTGGCCAGCTCATCGTAAGGCACAGGAAACTGGAAGCTCTCACTGAATGTGGGGTTGAGTGTCTTCCGGTGGACGCGAGTCTGGAACTTCTTGCGGTCGGGGAGCAGGTAGATCTTCACATAAGGGTCAGATGTGCCACATAAATCCTTGGCTGGTAGGTCTACTGCCTTGAGGATGTTGACAAGGAGAGCCTCGTTTTCATAGTCATACTTGAGGGAGAAGTTAATCTTGCCACAGTTTTTGCTGCTGTTCTTGGATGAGTCCTCTGATTCTGGGGCCTTCTGTTGGTAGAGCTCTGGCTGGATACGACCAATGCTAGTGGGCTTTTCGTCTTTGTCCACCATATAGTCATTTCCTAGGTCTAGACTGCCTACCTGCATCTGCCTGGGCAGGTGTCTTTTGAATGAGTTATGCCTACAAGGACAGAAGAGAGAAGAATAAAACAAGTGAGAATGAACAGCTGTAGTTTGAGCTGTGGTAAAATGATAACACATTCTCATTTTCAACTCGTCACAGACTGACATTTGGTAAGGAACCTCTTGCTATAATTTAATACAAAAATGAGCAGTTTAACATTTCGCAATGTAATGAAAAATGGTAGCCTGCAAAAATCCAGTGGGGGAAGATGGGATTGCACATAGTGACAAGACCACCAACCAGAAGACAAAAATAATAGTAATTAGTCATTTGCAGGACTGTATTTTTTTGTTTTAACAATTTTACTTTTGATGTTGACATTTCCTTTTTTTTTTTTGTTTATTCAGGTTTAGATATTAAAACTATGCAATCGGGTTTAGAAAAAAACATTTAGTTTTTAAAATATAGCCTTCTCTGGGTCAAGCACATTAAAAAGGTCTTCCATGTGCATATGGCTTCTCTGACATTTCCTTGGTTTTCTTAATTTCAAAGGATACTGGCTCACCGTCTCATGGCATTCACTTCAAATATAGAGGGACCCAAAGTGAACACTATCCGACTAACATGCATGTTTAAAAAAATGACAAGACTCTGTGCTTTTTAATGTGATGTCTATGGGTGTTGGCATCCAACTCTGAACTAAACTAGTGTTGGCACAGGACAACCAAATGTGTCACCTTACGTCTTCTGCTAAAGTTGCAGTTGGTCAAAGTTAATTCTTGCCTGAGAAAAAAAAAAGAAATTAAAGGCTGTGGCCTGTATTTCTGTTGTACGGTAGTATCATTGTCACTGACACTTGTTGGGAAAATTGGAACAGGAAGTGTAAAAAGTTAACAGTTAAAGTTAAATGCATTGTGACAGCTCAGTGAGCCCCAGTAGTATAAAGTAGTACATAAATATGAATTCTTATCCTTTAAAAACATAGCTTACTATAGTAAAAAAAAAATCAAAAATTATGTATAATATATATACCCCTCTAATGTATTTACTGCCAGGTCATATGTCAATCACTGGTATCCTATGTTGTCATTGGTGATCACTTCAATTGTTTACCTGGAAGATGAGAAACGTTTATCCCGGGTCTCACCTACTTTGCCGATAGTAACCTGAGGGTTCTTATCTACATCAGATATGATGATGTCATTACTAACTTCCCATCAACTGGCTAAAGTTTCCTGTTTTTAGCATTTATGTTCCCCTTAATAGCATACGAAAGCATCCTATAACTTTAATGTCATGTCAATAACATGTCATTTACATCCATAGCCACAAAAGCCTAATTATGCATGCCTAGCAACCACCTAGCAACGAGGTAAAATTACCCTTTTAAAAAAAAAAAAAAAACTTTCTTAATGTGATTAAATATCTTTTTGCTAACAGCATGAACAAGCTGAACAATAGTGTTCCATGGACATGTACTAGTACACATAATAGCTATAATAAATCATTGACATTAACTAGATGGTAATGTGGAGTTGCGCTTGTAAAGCTGCAAGTAATTTTTTCACACTGTGTTATATGTATACTTCTCAAGAAGGTCTTGTAGACATTAATTTTAAGCTGGAGAAAGGTGCCTCTGAGGCAAGTTCAGTGTTCTTCAGTGTTATTTATAATTTACTATGGAGGTATGAAATTACTTAGATGGAAAATTTCAATATGTAGCAGTGAATTCCTTCTGGTTTACACACTTTATTCCACGTTAGATTACACCATGTCTTGAATTCTGCTTACACATAATCCTCCAAATATGCACACATATCAGAAATAACCACACGAGACAGTCTCATGTGTTATCAGATTTGCATGCACATGCATGTATGTGACTGACCGAGTGGAGGAAGCTGGTTCAGTGGTTTGCCTTTGCATGCGCTGCGTGCGGCGCAGGAAGTGCTCCCTCATGGAGAGTTGCACATCAGTGGGGATGTCAGGAGAGGTATGGCTTATCTTCACCGCAGCCTCCAGGAAGCCAATCGAGCCCATGGGGTCCTTCACCTTTTCTGTTGCCATGGTGACTGGCGTCTGCTGGGGGCTGGGCAACAGGAGTGGTGGCTGAAGTGGGCAGTGCTGTGGGCCACAGGCCGGGCTGAGGGATGGACTGGGAAAGTGGGCCTTAGTCCGCCAAGGCACCCAGCACAGCTTCCAGGAGACAAATGTAAGAAGTCCCAGCAATGCCAGGCCGCAGACCACAAACACACCGAGCAGGAGGCCAAAAGTAGCGTCTGGTGACGAGCCACGGGGGCCAGAAACAGAGGATCACACAATATGGATTAACAGATGGTGATCACAAGGGTGAAAGGGGACAGAGGACACAGAGAAAGAGAGAGAGAGTCGGTTAGGAGATGATTTTTCAAAAGGCCTGGTGCTAAATCTGATTCTAATGTAAGACTATAAGGACAGCAAGCAAGAACTATAAGAGTCATAAATATTAAAATAACCTCCATTTATCTTCCTTTGGGTCAACAGATAAAAGAAGCATGGTAGTGTAAAAAATAATTTAAATGTGTGTATGTGTGTGTAGTATGAACTCATGCAGGGAGAATTTTCTATGACATTACACTCGCTCTAGTGGTAAAAGTAATTATAGCCTGACACATGATTAAAAAAAACTCCCAAACAATGTAAACTGTTTAAATTTGTAAAAAGGCTCATGAGAAAAGGACCACAGCATCAGGAGCCTTCCACTGGGATTCTCACCATGAAGCAGATAAAGCGGCCGGGCACAGTCAAACTCATTTATTTTAAGGTATGAAAATGCTTTCTGGGGAACAAGCAGCATACAAAGAGCTGGAGATGTACCAAGAATGCTGACAAGCACTCTGCACGGATTCACAGGGACCACAGGGGGGAAAAAAATGACTAAACACAGAAAACATACAGACTGCATCTCTCAAATTTCCCTTTGAGGGATCTTCCTTATAGTAATTATGTCTCACTATATGATGCTTGGAGTGTCTTCCACGTGCAAGGATTGCTTTCAATTCTCCAATCTTTGCCTGAGTGTTCTTTTCCATGCGCTGTGATTGCTCAGATTTAGCCGCAATAACTCGTGCCATGGAGCGTCTCGTGGCCTCTCAGAGGATCCTCTAACCCCCCTCTTCTCTCGACATAACACCACAGAGATCAGCGGCAATACGCACTCGGTTTACTCTCATCTGATATTTACCCAGCTCAGCCTTTTCTATAAGATACCTGAGGCGTTTGAGGCTCTGTGTACTCAGGGTTTTCATTTTAGAGACTATATGTAATACGCAATTAATAAACAGGCAGCCAACGTGCGATACTTAATAGCAGCCGTGCAAAGTAGGTGTGAGTATTTATATTTTATGCTGTTTTGAATTATTTTAGCTCATAGGTTTATTTAAACGATTAAGCAAACTTTTTAAAAACAATTTTGTTTATCATTTCCCCTGCATCTCTCTCTGCATTTCTTTTAAATAAGAAGTTTCAAATTGTTTTAAAGAACATGTCCTGGATTAATAACACTTCCATCTGAGGTGCAATACATATAAGCTAAAATATATTTTTTTTTAAAAACCCTCCAAGACATTAAAGTCATTTTAATTTTATGTGAAAAGAGAGTGCCTTGCAGTTTTTTGGTACTCTGTATCTGATACTCTGTATCAACACTCTGTATTGGAGCTGAACTTTAATATTTATCTCTAAAATACATCAGTATTTTATAAAGTTGCAAAGAATTAAAATGATTAAAAATAGCTTGTGGTTTTTCATGTCACGTTTCATTTTTCACTTGTCCAAAGTCTTATGGTAAAAAAAATCCCTAGAATATGCTACCCCCTTTTTTGCACAAATTAAGAGCTTTGATGTTCAAATTTCAAACTAAATGCAGAGTCCACTAAGAAGAATTTATAGCTTAGCCAAGCAGCGGTCTGGATTTCAAGTCTGGAGGATTTATGCCTGAAGAGGATTTCTTGGCTGTCCACAGCCCTGGCCTCTCCATGTCATCTGAAATTTCACACAGCTCCCCACAAAGCTTCATCTCAGCTGGACTGTCGTTTGCCGAGTCTTCATCCCCTGTCACGGCAAATTGAAGCTGACCAAGCGCCGTGCAGTGAGATGTGCTGGTGCATGTCTGTGCTGACGATATTTCACTACAAAATACATTGACAGGTTAGAAATGTGATTTGAACATGTTAACTCTGGCTTGTTTTTAACTTTTCCACTGCAGCAACACATCTTCAAACACAGGTTGACGTTTGAGCCGGTGCCCAGCTCCACCTCCATGTTTGTGGGATGTTCTGAGCCTCGGTCATGTTGGTATTGATGTATTTTGGCACCCCATTTATTGCATTTAATGCAAAATCGTGCACTAAATTTGAGAGTTTTGGGGGACATAAACAGGAACTAAATAGTTCCTGGTTTTAATATATTACTTGATATTTGAGCTTTTATTCATTGTGTTTTTGTAATTTGATATTAAAGCTATGGGGAATTAGCTGATAACAATTAGGTTTTAGTTAAATTATCTGACATTAAATAAAATGAATAGAAACACCATGGCTAACTGTCAGGTTTCAGGGTTACAAGAAATGTATATTGTGTCATATTTGATAAGTTTAAGGGTTTTTACTTATGATGAAATACAAATATAAAGATGCCCTCTGTAAGGGAAAGTCACACTTACTCCAAATTCAGTTCAGTCCTCTCGACACAGTTTCACTCCATTTACATGTTCGCATGGAGGATTCATCACATTAAGTGCTTTTTCAAACCAAATAGCCTAAAGTGGAAGTGGGTTATAACGCCCTCCAACACAGAGTCTTACGAACTACTGTGGGAAGGTGCAGCATGGGACCATGTCAGGAGTGTCAGAAATAAACAAAATGAAATGGCTCTTATAAAAAGTTTGTACAGTTTTTGTATATTTTAGATCATAAATTCCAATATTGACTAGATATCCCAAAATGTGAATAAAGAAAAGTAGGACAATAAAAAAAATGACAAAGACGTCCAAATGAAACTGAATCGGGACGGGCACATCTTCTAATAAGTGGCAGACATGATCTTACTATGCTGATTACAAGGTCATCTCCTATCTTGTTGCTGTATTTCTACAACCCTTTACTTAAGAGACCCTTCATAAGCCTCAAGTGTGACTCCACACACTAACGGAGTGAGAGAGAGTAAGGGCCTGACTAGATTTTGGCTTGAATAAGTGTAAATCATGTCTGTGGGCTCTGATTTGATATTGGGTTTGAGTATGTATTTTTATACTGCTGTACTGACCATGTTGATAAGGGGGTCTTTAAGCCACACACAATATCTAAAAGTGAGTCTCGCTGTTTGAAAACCTCTCCACTGAAGTGCGACTCAAGGTGACTTGTGTAAACACGCAGGCACGCACGAGTTCTTTCTAGTACAAAGTTCAGACTCACGTCTTCGGGAGTTTAAAGTTCACATTTTCAGCTCTGGAGACAGAACTACATAGAGAAACTGTAAACGATACTTGAAACAACCACACTTTGATAAACACAGACAGACCTTTTTTGAGGAACTGGCAAAAGATGCTCGTTTGTCCAGTCGGCATCTATTAACGTTTACCTAGTTTACACACTGGCTCTGTTAATTTTGCCCACAGAGGTAGATTTAAATTCATCCTCAAACAGTAAGAAAGATCTTATATTTAAAGTCCTATGCAATATTCTCCCACTAAGGGCAGCTGTAAATTGCCAAAGACTTGCAAAGATAGGACTAACTAGAATAACGATGGATGTTATGCTGGCAGGGTCATCTCGGGAGGTCTTAGCAGGAGGTTAAAAACTTCTCGAGCCACACCTTTTATTTAATAAGTATCTTGCTTGTTAGGTATTTCAGGTAAAAACAGTGTGCAGCACAAAGCACTTCACGAAATTTGCTGCCAACACTTGACAAAAATGTGGCGACATATTTAAGTGATTTCACTTTTTTTCTGCATGTGCTCTTTCACTGCCTTGTACCAGAGGCAGATTTGGTTTTCACTGGGCGAGTTGTGCATCCTCACATACACATGTCCCAGACAACATAATAAAACATAGCACAAAAAGTACTTAATGTGCTGAACACTGCAAAAAAAGATTCAGAAAGTCTTAGCATCTTGAAAAAGGAAACCAACCGTACATCTTTGAGTTTATGAAAACACTTCTCATCCAAGAGGCTTCTTCAGCCCTCAAAACAAAATGTGGAGAGTCCCGGGTGTTTAACACCTAGTGGGGTCAGAAGATGCCAAAGATTACATTTTTGACTGAGAAGACAGTGTTTGAAAAAGGAGAAAAAGGAGGCCACTGCGTTTGTGTTTACTGTGAATGACCATTGAACAGAGGTGCAGTCCACACATCCCCTCCCACGTGCTTCAACCCCCACTCACACCTTGCCTCGGGTGACCTGAATAGGTCACATGATGGGCAAGGGCAAAGCTTCATAGTTGTTTCACCCTTACCCCCGGTGATGGTAATAACCCATGCCTTTTTTCACACCTTGGCTCATGTTATGATTCAAATGTCATAAACGGGCCATTACTGAATAACAGATAATAATCATGTTTTTTTTTTCCAGTGTAGAAATGGGATAGAGTCCTAAACACAGATGCTCTCTTTTGCATCACAATTTGCCTCGCAGTTCATTTTTGAGTAGAAAATCATTTCAAAGCTGTACACATTACACTTTCTGACCCTTAATGGATGCGATCCCTCTTTTTATTGCTGCAGTCTCAGTATCTTGAAATGTCTCACATAATTTCAATTGTGATGTTTTCTGTTTTCGGATCATTTGCAGTCTCAGTGGATTCAGAATGGGCTGATGGCTTGCAGTTCAAGAAGGAACATAATAACACATTTCAGCCTGGCTCAAAATCACTTGACACTTCCTGTACTTGGCTGGGAGCAGACTTTGAACTGGACTCAAGCTCTGACTGACAAAGTCTGCCAGAACACAAATCCAGACAAGAGTGCTTATTGAGGAAATGTTTGTGCAGTGATCTTTTGTTCCTATCACAGCTCCACTGTCACTTCTTGAACTTTTGCACTTTCTGTGACAGACGCCGTGCTGGATAAAGGTATAAAAAGAAAAAGAAACACATAATC
>VOQK01032033.1:0-15006 GCA_015052645.1 Benitochromis conjunctus
CTCACGTGTACACCACTTTGTATTGGTCTTTCACGTGGAATTCCAATAACATTGATTCATGTTTGTGGCTGTAATGTGACAAAATGTGGAAAAGTTCAAGGGGGCCCAATACTTTTGCAAGCCACTGTAATCTGTGCTACTTACTTTTTTTCCCACTGCAGGTGGGACATACTGTCACGGTACTGGGTTGTGTGACCCAGTGTTTTTGAGTTTCACTCTATTTTGTTATTCATTTATGTTCTAGTTTTAGTTTGGCTTATCTAGTTAATGCCTAGGTTGCAGTTTTAGTCCTTTGTTTTTTAGATTTTTTTTTTGTCATCTCCCCCTGTACTAAGTCTCCCTGGTTTGTGTGTCTACCTGTCATGTTTCATGTCTATGTGCTTCTTGTTGTCAAGTTCGTGGCATGTCCACCTTCTCGTCTTGTTTCCATATTCTATGTGCTTAGTTTACATTTTGGTACCAGCAATTTTAAGGTGTCATGATGATGGCAGTTTTCTGGCAGTCTTTTATTTTGGTTGAAGTACATAAACAGGTTTTAGATTGGACACTGGGCTGAATGCTAATAAAAATTAGGTTTGCCATTGTTATCTTCAGTTGCAGGGTGCTGATGAGTATTTTAAGATGTACTGACATCAAGTGTTAACATTTGTTCATATTTTTTGAATGTGTATACTCCACAGAAAATTTAGTGTCAGAGGTTAGAAGAACTGTTGAAATGCATCTATTTGTTCATGTTTGTCATGGTGGGGATTGCTGGTGTTTTTATGGTGCAGACCCAAAAGCAGATGAGGGAGGGACAGAACTGAATCTTTAACAAAAAATGAGCCGTTTATTTCGGGCTGATGTCCAAAAACAGAAAAACAAGGCAAAGCAAAACTAAACTAAAAGCTACACTGGGAAAAACCTAAACTAACTATGAAAACAATGACAAGACACAAGAACATGAAACTGAACAGGAACATGGAAACATAAATGCCAAAAAAGTCTAAACATGAACCTGAGGAGTAGCAGAAATTCTGTGACCTGACATGATGATTAACAGACAGCCGGACAAAGAACAGAAGGAGGCAAAGAACTTAAATACACAGGAGGGTAATGAGGGAAGTGGAAACACGTGGGAAGGCACAGCTGACACAAATGATCATGACACCAGGAAAAGTAAAACTAAACACACTGACTCTTCAAAATAAAACAGGAAACATGGAAAGACATAGACATGACAACATAAGCTTGACATTTAGAACATGGAACATGGTGAGAGACTATCACACAGGCATAACTGAAATTAAAACACTGAGCACAAGACAGACTACATAGAGGACAGGAAAAGACTCATAAATCAAGAGACAGATGAAACAAAAACTAGAATAAAACCAAATCCTAATAACAATAACAACACCAGAACTTAAAAAAATTCCAATACAACATGAGAAATCAAAACTGCATGCTGTTAAATTCAACAAATATTAAGGCTTTTTTTTCATGTAACTGGAAGACTGGATGTGGTTATTTCCACATCATGAAATCTGGATCTAATCATTACCTCATCAATGGATCATAGCGATGTCCTGTTTACCGGAACTTTGGCTTCAGCCAGTATCACACATTTTGATTGCTGTTGTCTTTATCATTTTTTCCTGGAAATCGCTAGCATACACTTCCTTCCCTATGATTTCAACACAGATTGTGGAAGACAGCAAGGGTAATGTACTGGCAAAGAGAGTGTAAAAGACATTAGAGCCAAAGGAGCACATCAGGAATCAGTTGCCCTCTTAACATCAGCAAGGGTACTGGAAAATCATCAAAAGTTTGCAGTACAATTAGAGTTTAGAGTTTTAAACAACTTTTCTGAAAATTAGAAGATAGATAGTAGAAACAGATAGTAGGGAATAAAGAGAGAGAAGGGTCAAATACAATCACCAAGTGGACTGAATGGACATTCAGGAAACAAGGCACAAATATGTAAGCACATCCAGGGTTGACCAGGAAGAGAATGGGTGGTGAGGGAGGAAGGAGAGGTTGAGGAAGTAACAGGTTAGAGGCAATTGTTTTCAGCCAGCTAACTGCTTATGAAACAACTTCGGTCCCTTTGGCTGTAATAGGACAGAACTGATAGCCCCATGTCTATTTTCCCTTCCTATCACCTCAAGACCATCATTCTCCTCTTCTTCCTCATCCACCCCATCCTTCCCTGTACTGTCAGCATTCCACATTAGAAAGTACAGAGGCTAGTTACTCATGCATGAAGAAGAGAATTTCACTGAAACCACATTTACCTCAGAATGTTAATGTCTACAAATATTTGCATGTAACACAGAGCCATAGAAAATATGAAGTCCCAGCAAACCTGTCCCTAATGCCTATGTAACCTTGTTCCCAGGTAATTTTTGTTCAACTCAATGAAACAGATTTTATTATCACTTTTCACATCGTTCAATTTGTGGCCCCCATCTTATTCATTCTGGTCTGTTATTGCATTGAAGATCACATCACTCCATTGTCAATGCATGCCGAGGCACAAAAGAACCACAAATCCATCTACAAAGACTGTTCCTGTTTCTTTCAGACAGAGCTCTACAACAGCTTCATAATGAGAAATCTATATTGTGGTAGTTATGATATTCTGCATGTGGATATCATCCAGCCTTAATGTGGACCCATTTCCAGCTCCATATTTTTCTTTGTGGACTCAATAAAAAGATTTGATGCCAAGATCAGGCAGGTTTCTGTGCTCACAGAGCACAGAGCACTCCATTTTCTTTACTCTAATATAACCATATTAGGAATATCGTCTCTCACTGAGATCATACCAAGACTAGAAAATAAAGTAGTGTTTATAGTAGTTATCATGCATCATGTTGATAGAGGTAACACGGTCTAAACTGTAAAGTATACAGGGCTCTCTGCTCAGACTCAGCCAAATGCTGCAAAACTGACCAGACAGCACATCCCAGTGCAGATGGAGAATGACCCAAAGCATATTGAAAAAGACACACAACAGTTTCTCAAGATAAAGAAATTGGATTTTCTTCAACAGCCAAGTTAGTCACCTGATCCCAAACCAACAGAGCATGCTTTTCCATTGTTAAATATAAAACTGAATGCAGAAAGACCCACAAACAGACAGCAACTACACGTGGCACAGTTAAAGACTAGCAAAGAGACTTGAAAAACAATATTTAGGGATATCTATGTGTTCTAGACTTTAGGCTTGAAGTCTGGCTGTTTTTTTGTTTGTTTGTTTTTTTGTATGTTTGTTTTTTTTAATATCCAAGTATTAAAAATAGTCATTTGATTATTTTAGTTTCTTCCATTAATCTTGAACCTCTGGAAATATGATGCTGTGAATAAGAGTATGTTGAGAAGGTAGAAGGAGTACTTGAAGAATGAAGAAAATTAGGGAGAGAAGATGACGAATGGAGGACAGTGAATCCAAAAATACAGAGTATCAGTAAGGATACCTATAAAGACGATGAAGAGTGGAAAGGCAGTTGGTCAAGGTGACATGTATGTGGCGGCATGGAGATGTCTAGGAGACTTTTTATCCAGATTAACACAGTTTTGGAGAGTGAGAGGATGTCTGAAGAACAGAGAACTATTTCAGTTCCTTAACCCTTAAGCCTACTTGGAAATCCTTGAAAGTTCTTCCAAACCTTGCAAAGTGCCCCTAAGTACACTTAAGGGTTAATGAACTAACATTCTTTCCTTTTCAACGTCCACCACTTAATCATTGCCTCTCACTTCACTCACTTCATAATCCTGCCATACTGCCTAGCTACATTCTCCCCAACATCATCTTGCACTCTCTTTCAGATTGCACTTTCCTCATTAGATGTAGTTCTTCTTTGTGCACCTTCCTCTATTATTATACATAAGTATGTATTCATCACAGCTATTTCCATTCTTTTCACAAAATCCACCAACATCTGTCCTTCTGCAGTTCTCTCCTTAACACCATACTCCAACAATCAAATAACCCCCTTTGAGCCAGCACTTCCAGCAGAACCAGACTCAGGGAGGAGCAGCCATATGCCGCGTGATGGAAGCAATGTTCATACTAATGATCTTTTCAGACACTCTTCACCTCTGTAACACCATTCACGTGTTCTTCCTTTCAAATTACTCCATTTCCTTCTCCAATCTACCTCCAGTACTCTTAGGCCTTCTAGCTGTTCTTCAGCACACACAACATACCTACATTCTGTCTCTCTTTGTTGATGAATCCACATTGGTAGTAAAATGTGGAACATATCTAATGTTCAGCCTGTATTTTGTTTAAGGCAAAAGCCTCCTAAACTCCACTCATCCATTCATGTTATTGCTGTTTAGAGCATTCTTCAAAACTGCCATCCTGAAACACACATCTGTTTCTTGTAGAGATTACACTTACATGGGCAGTTATCTTTGTCATGAACTAGCAGATGATCACCCAAGCGCAGAGCACTGTAAAACCTCAATTGGTTTATTTACAGGTGTGGCGGGGTGTGGTTGGTGGCTCAGGTGCAGGGGAGGAGTGGAGCAGTGGGTTTAGGGTGTGGTGTCAGGGAAGGCTTGTTTTCACAGCAGGTGAGAATGAGAAAAGGAATGTCCCACCCCAGAGAAAAACAAGATTCAATAGGTAATGAACCTGAGAGCAAAGCGGCACACTTCAGGGAGATTATCGTGAGAGAATTTGCTCAAGGTCAAGCAATGTCAGCAGAGCCAGGACAACAGAGGGGCTAGACTAAGGCAATTTTTAGGAGATAAGTGCTTGTATTATTCCCTACTTCTAGCTCAAAGTTACTTGCCAAGTGGCAAGGACCCTTTGTGGTCACACGGTGAGTGGGGGACGTGGACTATGAGGTGGTACAGTAGGACAGGGCCGGAGCTACACACATATATCACCTCAACCTCCTTAAAGTGTGGAGAGAGGCTGAAACCGCTTCTCTGGTGAGCCTGGTTGAGGAGAGAGATGAGTGCTAAATTCTACCATTCCCGCCTCCCTCTATTATGAAAACCATCTCACACAGGCCCAGAGAGTGGATGTTTCTCCATTGCAACAGCATTTTGCAGATGTGTTCTCCCCCCTGCCTGGCATACTGTCATGGTCTGCAGGAGCAAACGGTGTGGAGATGAGAGGAGTGAACCCAAGCGCAGACAAACAGCGAGATAGGCGGATGAATAACAAAAGGTGAACCCTTATTTTGGAGGCTGAACAAAACACAAACAAAAGGCAAGGGACAACTAGAAAAGAACTAACAAAACCTAAACTGGGAAATCTAAACTAAAAAAACATGAGGAACATGGAAAACGTTTACAAAAACCTGTCAACCGGGAACTAAGAGCCTGAGAAACGAAACACAGAGAAAAAAGCACAGAGAAAACAACAGGGATGACAAACAGACAACACACTGGCAAGAGACACGACTGGGTTGTGGGTCACAGACCCAGGACTGTGACACGTACGACTCTCATGGGTCATCACATTGAAACGCAGCCTGGCATGACGGTGCATTTATGGCCATACAGGCTAGACAAATTGTGCAAAAGGAATTGGCACAAATGTTATAGCTGGGAGTTAAGTGAAGAGTTGCTTGGTGTAGCCCCATAGTTCTTGCTGTGAAGAAAGATGAGTCTATACTAGTCTATCTAGGTGTGGACTATCGCAAGGCAAACGGACTGGTTCTTATATAGCGCTTTCACAACTTGTGCATTCCCCCATTTGTTTCGAAATGCTTATTAACTAACACACACATTCATACTCCAATGGATGCGTCGGACCAGATGAGTATCTTGCCCAAGGATACTTGTCATACAGACTGGAGCAGACTAGGATCGAACCACCAACCTTCCCGTTAGTAGGTGACCTGCTCTACCACCTAAGCTACAGCCAGCACACCCACAAGGTGAAAGTGTCACATCCCATGCTCCTGGGACCGGTTAGGCACTGCCTAACCTAACCTAATCCCATTGCCTGCTTTTTCATGACACTGGATTTAACCAAGGGCTACTGACAGATTCCCTTGTCTGCAGAGTCCAAGGAAAAGAAGGCCTTCTCGACGTACAGTTTGTACACTTCGTTCGACTTCTTCGGAGCCCCTGCCACTTACCAGTGTCTCATGGATTGGGTGCTGCGGCCACACGGGGCACATGCTGCTGCCTACCTGGATGATGTCATCATCCATAGTGTCACCTGGACGGAGCATGTGCAGCAGGTGGCTGCGGTCCTGGAATCCCTGAGGTGGGCGGGGCTCATGGCCAACCCAAAGAAGTGTGCAGGTGGACGGAGGGAGGTACAATATCTGGGGTACCACTTGGGGGGCTGGCCGGTGCGTCTGCAGATGAACAAAACAGCAGTCATCATATCTTGCCCTCGTTCCAAGACCAAAAGAGAGGTGAGACAGTTCTTGGGGCTGGCTGGTTACTACCGCTGGGTCATGATGGTCGTGACTGCTTTCCTCTAGCCTAACCCCCCCCCCAGCCAGATGGCTCCCCGGCCTAAGTCGGGCGGTGGGGGTATGTGGTGGGGGTGTGGTTGGTTGGTAGCTCAGACTGGAGCAGTTCAGGGTGTGGTGTCAGGAAAGGCCGGTGTTCACAGCCGGCGAGCATCATCTAAGATCCGGAGATCCGGAGCCAGAGCAGTGCGTGCTGGAAAGTGCAAATTGCAAAGTGCAAAGAGCAGACTGTGTGATTGTGCCAAAATAGAAAAAAGGCAAAACGCAACCCACTGAGTTGTGTCCGGTCCTTTTGGGTTACAACAGGTTAGACACAGAGAGAAAAAGGCAATTAGCAGAGCTGGCATTTTGGCATTTGAGTCCCAGTAGTGGCGACTATTTATTGCAGACCTCCCAGGGTGCACACACAGGCATAAACATGCTCACGGGTTGCTGACAGGTGAATGCCACACAGGAAGGCAGAGAGACGAGAGTAGCCACAATTGAGGAAGGTAGCCAGAAATGCCACACATGCAAACACACAATGACAGAGAAAGTGCAAGATAAAACAAGAGAGAGTAAGAGAAAGAAAAGGCAGGCTAACATGAGAGACTCAGGAACCTTGACAACTTTGAAGCATTAAATAAATTAACTCATTTTTAATAATCGCCAGGACATAAAATCTGATGAAATCTGTTTACAATCAGCTTAAAAAGGAAACTGTTATAAAATTCTATATTTTGCGAGTGCAATGTCGCCTCCTGAAAATGTTTCTGTTTTAGCAAGGTAAGCATCTCGCGCAGGTCTTGATGCATGCTCAAACATCCAGGTTGATTCTGTTCATCTAGACGTAGCATTCTCAGTGGGAGAAACATTTTGTCACTGAATGAATGTATAAAAAGATAATATGCAGCTCATACCATAGAGGTCTTTGAGTGGTCACCAAAACAAGAAAGGTTCAATATAAATTTATACTTCATGTCTGAATGGGCTGTAATTACATCAGAGACGATACATTTGAAAAGACAAAGGCAGCAAAGAGTTCAAGTTCACATAAATACATTACGTGTATTTCAGGTAATGTATTTACCTGTATATCAGCACAGACTATTGAGACACAGAGCAGCAAAGACAAAAGAAATGCTGAGTGAGAAGGACAAGTTTGCAGACTGCTGCTGTCACTTCCACCATGCATCTGTGAATTTGTGGCTCATTTGTAATCTCACCTCCTCTGTTAATAATTACTGAAATGGTAAGAGAGCTGGAATTTTTGGTAAGGAATGAATCTGATTCTGATGTCTGCATACTCCACGAGATGAGGCACTCACACCTGGAGTCTGTACCCCTGCTAGTTGGGACAGATCGCCTGCAATGCAGTAAACAGCTAATGCAGTTATACTATAGTGTCCCAGTAGCACATGCGCACACATGCACAAACACAACACAGAGCAAGCACGAGGAAACAGAAGCACAGACTTAATCATGCATATATCTGCATGCATCTTTTAAGATACATTTTGTCGGAACCCACAAAACATAATCATACGCTCAACTCATTTGTCCACAAAATAAAAGTTGCAAATTGTCTGGAATTACGAGTGGGTTCAGCTGCAGTCAGATTTTGGAGGCCACAGTGGATGTTGCCCAGCCCCACAACACTCAGTGTTACTTCAGCTCACTGAACTGAGTTCATCTAATCACGCTGTGATGTAGAAATCCCATGCATCCTACTCCGAATTATTGTGAGAGAAAATAAAATGCTTCCTAGATATGGCTGAAATGTCTTACTTTTCTGCATTACTTAACAAGTAATAAAAAAATATTATTTTTTGCATAGTGTGCAAGTGTGCTATGTGATTAAATCCTGCCTCAGTTTTAGTGTGTTTTTTTATGTTTTCCATATTTTGTTCACAATATTTTTTCTAATTTCTGTTCAGATCCAGAGTGACTATGAAGACAAAGTGACTCAGTGAAAGGAAGTGTGAGAGAGCAAAAGGGTGAGAGAGGGAGGTGCAGGAGGAAAGACCTTGGTGGGAAGCAGAGGGCATCCAGGAAAACATCAATGAAACTCAACTGATGAGGGCTAAAGCTGAGCGAGAGCGAAAAAACCTTGACTTTGACGAAGAGTTGGGCATAGATATAGACGACTTCAAAAACAGACAGCGAGAGACGGAGTGGGATGAGAGATTGATGGAGTGAGTCTGAGAGGTGGGGTGGGTAGAAAGAGTGATAAAGACTTATGACAGGGTGAGAGCATAAATAGGCGGCGGTAGAGAGAGGTTGACAGAGACGGATAGGTGACACGAAGAGACAAAGATGTTCATTTGAATGGCACGTCTATCCGTGCCGCGGTCACTCATTGTCATTACTGACCATGGCCCAGTGTTCGCACACAGTACCTGAGGCACTCAGTGTGCCCCCCCCCCCCACCCCCACCCTTATTCTTGTGTTATAATATGTGTGTGTGTGCGTGCGTGTGTGTGTATTGTAGCCATTTCATTGCACTGGCAGCTCTCAATCTGTATCTGTCCATGTCTGACAAATGAACCAGTATTTTAGTTTTAAAACGAAGGCCAATGATCTATCTTTTCACTCCTATAACATTCTCACTCACTATGAACTTTATTTTCTTTTGAAAACAAGATCAAACTTGATGTATTACAATGTTCCCCATCTGTTCATCTTCCTTGTCAACACCTGCCTCCTACATTACCCACAATGCAGCCTTATTACAAACAGTTCACTTATATATAAAAGTGTGTTATGCTAATAGTGGCTAATGTAGCCTTAAGCCTCTAACCTTCATGAAGAGTATCTAGACAGGTCTACACAGACACACAGACACAAACCAGTGGATTTCTTATTCTTTGCATACTTGTATTCTTTGGGCCCAACAGTAACTCATGTACCTGTTTTTGAGGTAATTTACATTTTTTGATTCTTATTTGCGTTTTTGTTACTTGTTATTTCTGAAAGATGTTATCCTTGGGTTCATTTTTTCCTCAAATTAATATTTGTTTTACTGTCTGCTTTGAGTTTCTGCTTTAGTGTGGTTCCATACATTTAAAAGATTAGAAGTCTTGATTATTTTCTTGTGTTTTCCTTATCAAGCTTATTGTATTCCTCTTTCTTTTGAATCTTCAGTTCTCGTTAGTTATTTAGTTAGTTCCCTTAGTGTTTTCTTTCTGTTCCTTCTTCCTCATCTCTTTGTTGTGTCTTATTTTTCTGTGTTCTACTGTGTCAAGTTATCTCAGTCCCCTGTTGTATCTTATTTCCTGTTTTATTTTATAGCTGTTTTTCCTCTGGTTCTTGTGTTGAATTTAACTTCCCCACATCCCATTATGTTAATGTCATGTCTGCTAAGGCAGACGGCGTGGAGAGAAGAGAATGGGGATCCAAATGCAGACAAACGAAGATGGAGGTGGATGTAAACAAAAAGCAAGCCTTTATTTTTGGCTGGACAAAATACTACAAAACAGAAAGCAGAAAGAAAACGAACAAAACCTAAACTGGAAAAGCTAACCATGAAACCTGAAACCTAGGCCATGTCCACACTAACCTTTTTCTCTCCGTTTTGGCCTTCCGTCCACACTGAAACGGCGTTTTTGGTCAAGGAAAACTGAGCTTTTTCAAAACAAAGTGGATAAATTTGAAAACACCGTTTTTGCATCACAGCGTGAACTGCAAAAACGAAGGCTTTCGAAAACGATGACGCATTTTTGTCATATGATGCAGTCATTTGACCACTTCAACTAAAATGGTGGACGGCACTGTACAGCATTTTGACAGCCCTGTTAAAGATTAATATCAGTTTGTACATGCTCCAGAGAGCTTTTCTTCAAAGACGGAATGTAAATTTCGGTGTATTTGTTTTGGCGCATCTCCCAGTCTATTGTCTCGCTTGCTTTTGCAACTTTCTTGTATTATTCGCAGCAACAACTCCACCTCATTGTCAGGCCATTAAAAAAAACTTGGTGCTTTTCCTTGACATTTTGTCGCAATGTTTCAAAGAGCCAGAACGTAAACAAACGGCAGACAGTAATGACGCAGGTCGAACCGTCTTATGTTTCATGTATGCGCAGTACAGGAACGTCAGCGTTTTCAGTTGTTTCAGTGTGGATGAACAACTCTTCGGAAATGATTGAAAACGATAGTGTGGACGCGGAGCGCTTAGACGAAAACGTTGTTTTCACATTTATCAGGATTAGTGTAGACGTAGCCCTAGAAACACGGGGAAGAACCGCAGAGGAAACGCAGACAACCATTACGAGGAACAAAGGAAACACACACAATTGCGGTGTCCAAATTCAGGGGTCGCATGCTTCGAAGGCTGCATCTGTAGGCAATGACGTCACAGCGATACGACAAAGGCTTTCTAAATTTGAAGTATCCTCCAAATGCAGCGACAAATGCGTCCTCTTTTTCCCCAGATTTGAAGGATGGGTCGGGTCTATCCTTTGTGGCCCACCATATCCCAGGATTCATTGAGGGTCAAACAGGTGAATTTTTCTCATAACAATGGCCTGATTAAAGAAAATGATTTTACCTGAATATGATTGTCTCTGATGAGCCTAAGGTACAAAACATGCCGGCGACGATGATACAGCTTTTCTAGCTCCTCGAGCATTAAAAAAGTTCAACAAAAATGGAGCGAAAGTTTCCACGCTGTGGCGCTAGCGACCAGAAAAGCTAGAAACACAAAAGACTAAACCCTGGAAAACACTAAATCAAAGAATATTAAATAATCAAAACATAAACACTGGGTCACCAGAAGCAGAACCATGACAGGTAACTGTCTTCAGCTGTATTCCCCACTTGTTTAAGCGCCTTGAGGCGACTGTTGTTGTGATTTGGCACTATATAAATAAAATTGAATTGTTTTCACTTTTCTCATCATCTCCTGTATGTATTCTCAGTCTTCATGTAGATGTTTGTCACCTCCCTTATCTCCCTTGTTTCTTGGGTCTGTTAAAATAAGTCTAAATCCACAAAGCAGAATATGAATATATCAATTATTGTCAGCATTCAGCAATATATTTGAAAGAAGGAAAAGAAAATGGGAATGGGTCATGTTTACTTACATCACTTCTTCCTTTAAAAAAATTCTGTATGCATATCTGTGTATCTGTAATTTATGCAAGCTTAAGTTACAAATTTCCAAACTGTCATTCATGTCATATCCACGATACGTGTATTTAAATTTCTATGTGTATTTAAACTGTATGTCAAATTTGTGGTCCTTTATGCCACTTAATAATTTAAAAAATAAAACAACATCCTCAACAACATCCTCTCAGAATTGATGTATGACTCACAGTAGACAGGCCGTCTGGGGAAGTAGTGACCCATTAAACATCACAGCTGTGTTAAAATACATCTGAGTGACATACATTAAAGTGCCATTTTTCTGACACAGGTCCAGATCTGAGTCACCAAAAAGATTTAAAACCGTTTTCAAATTATGGCAAAATTGGCATCCAGAGCTACAGTGTTGCCAAATCCTTTCAAAAAGCTCTCCAACAAATAACAGGATAAAAAAGTGACTATGACACAGTGGGTCACTTCTCTGGGAGAAAAAAAGAGAGAGAGAAACAGCAGGGTAATATTTTGTAACATTAGCTTATAATGTAGAATGTGCACTGCAGTCAGCAAAAGCAGCAGAGGGGAAACTAGGAGAGAAAATACAGTCCCCCTGAGAGAAAAAAAAAGAAAAAGTTTGAAACCCCCACTGTAATAAAACGCAGGAGATGAGTTGATGGGGAGATGCAGAGGTGAGAGGGAGTGGCAGGGAGGGTGAATGAAAAAGCAGAAAATGATTATGGTGGATGTCTTATCATTCATATTCTTCAGTAGCTTTATTCCCTCCCCAACCCTGTCCTAACACAAAGGTCTATCCTTCACTGGAAAGGAGGTGAGTGTGCTTGCAAGTGCCTGGGTGTGAGTGCTTAAACTACTCCAGAGCAAGAATGCACTCGTGCATTTGTGTGTGTTGTTGCGTGGATTTGATTTGAGGATTCTGTCAGTAATACAGACTGTCCTGAAAATCACTTCATTAATCTGGAGTGATGTACATTCATCTTCTGGATCCTGGCTCCTTTTTAATACTCAGGGTGTGTGCAGGCTGACAGAATGCAGACACATAGTGTGCTGCCTCAATAGGGAGGGCATAATCGGTGAAGGAGAGAGAGAGCATGGGAGAATGAGAAGAAAAAGAAAGGAACTCAGGTTAAAGGTAGTTGACCTGCGCTCAAAGTCAGAGTCCCTTACAAAGGAAGGGAGAGGAAAGAGTAATGGAAGGGAAAGAAGAAAACAAAGAATGGGAGAGACGAGGCAGATGGATAAACAGAAAGATTAATGTAGACAACCTAACAAGACTCAACTTAGCAAGAGATGACAAAGACAGAAAGAAAATACAGACAGAGTTAGCAGGCGAGGAAAAGAATGATGGTAGAGCGCAGAAAGACAGATGAGACAAGCTGAGAAAAGAAATGACATATTGCTGTATATAAAGGTGGCAACAGCTGGCATAGTCTGCAGTTGCCAGGGCCTTCACCACGCTGGAACAGTAAAGTTCCCTGCCAATGCATCCTTGAATAGCAATGGCTAAAGACAGACTGTCAATGTAGGCCACTGAATGGCTGGGGCTAAAGAAAGACCCAAACAGTAGAGCCATGCAGGGACACAGGCAGCTGGGGTGTGTTCGGGTGGTGGGTACAGTCCTCTGGGACACCCTGCCAGGGACAATGTCACCTTAATGTTAGGTAACAGCAGGACAGCAGCTTGTCAGGGTATATATACTCTCTTTACACCTGTCTCGCCTGCTCAATTATTCTATGGGTTTAATTTACTATATGCCATATCTGTCTTTAGCTTTAGGTTGTTACTGGATCTGATGAAATTGGTTCTTCTTTGTTTTGTTTTTGGAGAGTTTTTTGTGTAAAATAAACATATGCAGCCTGGCTAAATTAACCAACCCAGAACACAGATTATCTTTGGGGTTCTTTTAATCTGAATTATAAAGTAAGCATTCAGATGAAAATAGAAAGGTTGTAAAAAATAAGGAAATAAAGTGGTACATACAGTTCTCATTCAGTAACAGTTTTGTGTACTGGTAACCCACTGCTACCACAGATTATTATCCCAACTTCTGGGGGTCTGGAACCCAGGGATGTATATTGTCCATTAGTGGCTAATATGTACCCATCTAGAAACAAAACAAACTTAACAGTGCAAAAATAACTGTAGTGGCTTCTCCTGCTAAAATACAGAACCGAAATTAAACAGTTAACAACAGTACACTTTCCCTCTTACTACACACAGAGCTATTATAATTAAAGTGTTAACTCAAATACATACAGTGCATTAGTCCATGCATTAATCCATCAGAAAACAGAATACAGATCCCTCTGAGATGAACAGTGAAGTTGGTCGCAGCAACTCCTGATGCCTTAACTATTTCACACTTCGCAGTTAAACAGACCACGCAGCGAAAACACGGCATTGAACACCCGCGTTACCCCAATGCAAGCTAGCACTTCCGTGAATGTCTCTGTAGATTCCCATCATCCCTTGCGCTCTCAGGGGTACCCCAAAACAAACAGCGCCATCCAGTGGCATGTCTCATAATACCCACCTTCCACCTGGCTACACATAGACATAAAAATTAAACCTTGAAATGAAATGCCTTTTAACACACTTTCAATCATTTATCATTGATTATCATTAATTATCATTTATGTACGTTTACATAAAATAGCCATGTAACCTCAAGATTCTGCTATGTGACATATCAAAAATAATATGAATGATAGAAGGCAGACATCTTCTATCTCAGCCTATTGTGTTTAATGTTTTTCCGCCTCGTGAAGAAACTGAATTCTGTGTTTTTGAGCCACTCGGTGGACAACAAGGATTGAGGGATTGAGTTGTGTTTTTCGAAGCCAGATATTAAGAAGACTAAGTTAAATATTGCTGAGCAGGCAACCTCTTAGCCTTCTTTTTTAGCCTATGCTGACATTTCTTCAGTCTGTACATATTGTGTTAGCTTCTGTGTTCCCCGTGTTGTGGCAGGCAACACTGGGACACTGCTCCACCAGTGGCCTAACACGACACTGCACAACAACCAGCTAGCCCAGAGACGTATTTTTTTGTTCTGGCTAACACAAATAACCCAGAGCATTTTAAGATCATAAAACCTGCCATATAGGAAAGACTTATAGATATCAGAGCAAGAAATGTTGATCTTCCTTCTGGCTGTGTAATGGAGGTGCCGTAAGGAGGGTTCATTTAACTTTTGGTGATTTATACAGGCAGTTTCTTACTCAGTAAAAGCAGCTTCCTTGGTCTGTGTTTTAGAAAGATGTACTGTGGCTTTGTCCATTATGAGAGTGATCTCTTGAGTTGCTCTGCCTGTGAAGTGAGACACTTGGGCAAACATTACTTATTCATACATTCTATGTTGTTATGTGTTACCTCAGTGGTGTTGAGCTATTTCTCTGGCAGTCAAGCCATTTGCTTTCCAAATCACCCAAAGGTTTGTTGTACTTTGGTTGAAGACCATTCACAAACATAAATATTGCCTGTAGCCTGAAGG
>VOQK01032036.1:5423-16412 GCA_015052645.1 Benitochromis conjunctus
TCTTTTTTTTTATTAAAAAAAAAAAATAAAAAAAAAAAAAAAAAAAAGCAGAGCTAACGTTGGATACAGTGTGATCCGAAACAAGTGGATGGGCTCACAAACTCATCAGGAAGGTGTTTAGAGAGGTCAGGGCAGACTGTTGTTTCCCATACATTTCTATAGGACCACAAGAATCCAACCACAAGCCCCCTGGTGGCCATTACAAAGAATGCAGGTGTAAGGCAAGAGCATAATTACTGATTTTTTATTGGCTCTTAAATGCACAAACAGTATTTAAACTTATCTCTTCGTGTTCTCTGACTGAAATACTTCAGATTCCTTTCTGCTGGTTACTCTGAGCACTCCTTGGATCCACGTAGTGTTTCCTCATTGGTCAGAGCAACTGTTTATCATTTGTTTATCGCAGCTGATGTCTTCTGCTGCTCCCTGCCTTTAACTTTAAGTAGCATGTCTATCCGTTACACAGAAACCAATCAACATGTCTGCGTGTGAAATGATTGGAAAGTGCATATAAAGAGATTTGTATGCCTTTCAAACCAGTCACAAAACATGCCAACATTAACTCTCTTACTGTGCATCCATTTCGCCCAAACATGGAACACTTCCAAACATTTTTGTGCCCGTCAATCTTTTAAACCTAGCTTTCAGAGGAGGCCTGTGGTGACGAGTTAAACTCCTCAGGGTGGCGCTCTGCGAGTGGTGCGTACATACAGTATGGCTGAGTGACGGGTGAGAGGCTCACATGTGAAGAAGAGCTAGCAGTCATGTGACCGTGGGCCACGTGCGCTCTCACTGGCCAAGTCTCTTGAAATTAAAGTTAAAAGAGTGTGATTTATTTATTGTTTTTCCCACATCCATCTTTAAACGGGGCTCATCATCATCATTGGATGCCAGTGATGATGCTCGGATGCTGAATTCCCCCCCCCCACACCACCAGGTTCATCGTTGCCATGGTGATGGGGCCGCTCCTCCACGCCCACGCTACTTACCCCCTCTCTCTCTCTCTGCTCTCTCTCATGCTCACAGCGAGCGAGCGAGGTAGAAAAGACAAGGAAAATGAGAGAGAGAGCAAGAGAGAGGTGTGTTTTCTAACCCACGCATTGGAGTGGGAGACAACGTGCGCACTCACACGTGCACACACACACACACACACACACTTGCATCCACAGTGTGTCATGCTAGCAGTGTGTGGGCTGAGTCGACCAGCCTTCCACTCATCCTGCTTCTCTCCCTCTCTCTCCCTCTCTCTCCCTCTTCTTCTCCTCTCTCTTTTCGTCTCCAGATACTCCTCTTCTTCTTCTTCTTCCTCCTCTTCTTTTCTCCTCATCTTCCATCCTCTCTTCCATCCTCTCCTCCTCCTCCTCCTCCTCTGTGTTTCTCTCCATCTATTCTTTTCAGTTTATCATCATGGAGAACGAGTCGGCAATCTTCTGGGTGAGTCTCTCTCTGCAGCGCTCTGTGTGCGTGTATGTGTGTGTGTGTATTAAAGGTTTGCATGAGTGTTTGGATGATGTTTCGGCAATATGTTTGCAAGTCTGTGTGCGTGTGTGTGTGTGTAGGTGTTTGAGTCTGTAATTTGTAACTTTAAAAGTCGTGAGTCCTTTTATTCGCACTTAACCGTTTTTATCTCTTCTTATCATATGTTTTCTTTCCTTCCCTCATCCCTCCTTCCCATTTCTTTCCTTTCCCTAACTGTCTTTCATCTCCTCCTTTCTATCTCTTGGTCTTTTTTCTATATACTTTTTTCCTTCCTCCCTCTCTTCATTAGTTTCCTTTACTAATCTGTCCCCCTTCCTCCTTTCTTTATGTGTCTCTGTTTTTCATCTTACCTCTTCTGTACCTTACCTTGTCTGTCCCTTCTTTAATTTTTATCCTGCATTCTTCTTATGTCCTTCTCTATCTCTCTTTTAATTCCTTTATGTCTGCACACCTCCTTCCCCCTTCTCCTCTCCTCTGCTCTCCTTTCCTTTGCTTTCCTCTCTTGTCCTGCCTTTATATTTCCTGTTTCTGTTTCCTCAAGCATCACTTTACCGTCCTTTGAGTATGTGTGTGTTATGTAAGCGCAGCTGCCAATGTGTAGGCTGTAGTCTCAGACCGACTGCCTAAACACATGATCCCCTCCAGCCCATCCCACAAAAAAGAAAAAAAGAAAAAAATCCAAACACTTTAAACAGGAACAGGAAGTGGATCTTCTTCTAAATGGTAAATGGCCTGCATTTGCTTTACTCAGTCCCTAAGGACCCCAAAGTGCTTTACACTACAATCAGTCATTCACCCATTCACACACACATTGGTGATGGCAAGCTACATTGTAGCCACAGCTGCCCTGGGGCGCACTGACAGAGGCAAGGCTGCCGGACACTGGCGCCACCGGGCCCTCTGACCATCACCAGTAGGCAAACATGGGGTTACTATCTTGGCCAAGGATACTTGGCATGTAGACTGGAGGAGCCTGGGATCGAACCACCGACCTTCCGGTGAGGAGGTGACCCGCTCTACCACCTGAGCTACAGCCACCCCTAAAGCACTGACTCTCTTTGACATCATGTTGCTTTCACAGCTAGGTGGCTAAAAGCCGTTGTGAAACAAATTTATATGACAGATTAATGCAAAAAGGAAGTGTAATTGAAAAAATGATAGAAGTAAATTTTCTGGAAATTGGCTTTGGAAAAAGTCCATTCTTAAATGCCAGATCGTGGTTTTGAATGAATGGTACAGATGGCCTTCTTCACTCACCAAACCTGGATCCTGTCTGTGGTCAAAGAAGCCACATCACTAACAATACAAACTTAAAGCCTTAATATAATCCAAATAGATGAGTCATAAAAGATGTCTTAATGCATGCTCAATCATCCAGGTAAGGAAATCTCAAAAAGTTGATTCTGTTCATCTGGACCAAACGTTACAGTTAGAGAAACGTTTCGTCACTCAGCCAACAGAATCAACTTTCTGGGAGTCATAAAACTTGTAAAGCTGTTACAGAGATTTAAAGGTGCAGTCAGGATTTTTTTGAGAAAAAGGATATTGTACTCAAAAATATATGCAAATTAGTGTAATCTTCCAACAAACTGATGTCTTCTCATATAGTATTTATATGACATCTTATGATCAATCAGATTTGCAGCTTGTGGAAGCTAGCTTGTCACCCCTTAGGCCAGATTTTAAAAAATCATACCTTCCCTCTGATATTGATTACATTCTCACATCGTAGAGACAATGTTAGATTCCATTCAAAGACTGTTTCGCTAAGACTAGCTACTGGCAGCTAACAGAGATAACAGCGACAAAAGAGCAGTGCTTATGGACAGAAAAATTCAGCATATCCCCAACAACTCACCTCAGTATAGCTGTCATTGGTCAGAAGTGAGGTTTTCTTACTCAGTGACCTGTATCGGATCCAAAGTATTACAGCCTCCAGAGTAAAGAGTGTAGACGCTTCTCACCCAGCATTAACAGCTGAGGTAAACAGTGGGCTGACAGCCTTCCACATATAGGGAAAAACTGCAGAATCCAGTACAAACAGTAGTAGAAACATACAGGTTGGTCTTGTCTATTTGGGGGTACAGTCTAAATTTAATATCTTTTATTTCTCTTTGAAGATTAAAACATGGTTGTCATACAGCAGCCATGTTGTTATGCACTTGAATTGGGAGGGGTAAGAAAGCAGAAATAAGCTGATATACTGACATCTAGTGGTGAAGATTTTACACACTAGCAATTTTAGAAACCTGTTTATTTCTTCTGTAAAGTTGGATATTTGAATGTGGGAGTCTGTGGGGACTGACTGTTGCAGCCTGCTTCAACTATTTTAGTTAACCTAATTGTTTAAAAGAGTTGTTTTGTTGTCCATGAAGCTCATTAGACATTTAAATTTCTCAAAGGGGTGATTACACTATTAGAATGTATTTGTATGGAAAATGGTGAAAATTGTAGTTAACAGATGTTTCCAAAGGTCCAGCTGTGTGGAAATCCCCTTAAGGCCCCAAACAGGCTGAGCCACACTCTGTTCTTTGGTGGCCTTGGCCACTTTAACCCCCATTTAGTCCATACAGGCCCCGAGGCCAGAAACACTAATTGTTTTGTATCTTTCTTGGAAAACATATTTGCATTGGCATTTGCATTTACTGTCTCTTTGAGTCTTTATTGTCACTTTGTCATTCTGTTATCTTTGTGGTTGTTTTTGAGCCTCTTTTTCTAAAAGATTTATGGGATATTTTGCATACCTTGTATCCTTTAATTGACCTCTGAGATTTTCATGTTACTTCAGAAACTGGGACCCAGGGACCCTGTTCATTGATCCAGATTGGGCTAATTGATTAACTAATCGGAAAATTATTATAGAAAGCTGGAATTATACTGAACTGCTGTGCTCAATTTCATGAACAGTGCAGAAACCTCTTTAATATCCCACACTGAAACATTGTGGTTTCAGGATTGCAATTCTTCATCTTTTTGATTATCATGCCATATTTTGGTGTGGGTTCTGAGCATCAAAGAGTTTTGTTTTGTGAATGGCACTGGCAACACTCTCCTTTGGTGGTGGACAGTGATGCAGATGGTCCAACAAGGACTTTTTGGTACCTAAACCAAACAGACTAGTTTTTAGTACCTAAAGCAAGTAACCTATACCAAGTGGTTTGTAGTATTTCAGTTCAACTGAGTTATGGTACTTAAACCAAGTAGTTTTTTGTGCCTAATGAAGAAATTATGGTTCAGTGGTGGTAGTGCATGGGCAGTTTGGTGACAGCTTTGGACTGCCTTCAGACTGGAGAGAGTCTGTTGTTGATGGAGGCAGTGTCTAAAATGTGCGATACAACCAGTCTATGGGCCACTCTTGGACACTCTTGTGCTGTTGTGGGTCCATCAGACAGCTGCAGAGTGATGTTATAACATACAAATTGTTAAAAACAATAAAGAGTGTCCACTGTACCCACTGTCTGAGCTTTTTGGTCTTTGGTATCTTTTTCTCCACTTCTCCTGTTCCTGGTGAACTCCTTTGTCTCTTCTTTCCTTGTTCTGGTCTACTTGTCCAATTATTATTATCCAATTCTGTTATTCAGAATTAGATTTGCACAATCGCACGATTTTGGAGAACTGCATGTGAGCACATTTGCGATGAATGAAAATGCCTCTCCGTAGGCTCTTCGTAAGCAAATACCTCTGTAAACAGTCAAAACAACAGTAGCATAAGCCAAACTAAGTAGTTCGCAGTACCTAAACCAAACCAAGTAGAGTTCAGGAACAAAATCAAACTAAGTTTTAACATAAAACAAATCAGCAAAGGAAAAAGAAAAAGGAGAAAAACACATACCTGACAAACATACAATGTATTTTTCCACCACCTAAAGTGGGCTCTGTGGGGCTGTAAAATGAGGCCTTTATCTCTTGGCTACAGATATTGCTGCAGCCACTTCGTCAGGGCACTGATGCCAAGTGATGCCTTGAGTATAATGAGAAAACGCTGGATTCATCTGTTGAAACAATATTGTGTTATGTCTCGAGATCAGAAAACATTGTTTGGTTTTTAACTTTTCCAATGTGCTTAGTCTCATTCAGGAGAAGACACTTATGCTCATTCAGTCCACTATATCAGATGCTTTAGGAATTCTTGTTCTTATTCTAATGTGAGAAGTACAGATTCTCGTCAGATTTTAGGTTCCCAGTGATGTGCGAAACTTGACAAGATAAAGTGTGTGTCAGAGGAGAGAAATTCAGTGTGTATTATCAGCTCCTGCTATTGGTTACCATGGTAATGGCCAGGGGAGCTACATTTCCAGGACACACACACACATCTTGTTCACACCTTCCAATAAAAAACATCTTTGGTGATCTGACCGCAAATAGATGGATGGCTTTAAATCCAGCTGTGAGCACACCTGAAGCATTCAGAGGTCCTATCAGGATGTGGTTGTTTAGATTCAGAGCGACACATGTGGCGAGAAGTGCAGCGAGAGTGCAGATACATAATGAATGCAAATGCAGTCAAAAGCTCTCTCAACTGCTGGGAGAGGACTGAAATTATCATCAAATTAAAGTCATGAATTCAAGATTCAATTTAGGGATGTTTTCACTTTGGTTCGGTTAAAACAAACTGGTCTGTTTGCACAGCTACTTCGACTCATTTAAGCGGGTGAGAAATCTCATCTCGTATAAGGAAAATTGTTTGAAATTCAATTCTGGATTTTACAGCGAGGCAATGAAGAGAAGCCAATATGAGAGAAATATGATGTGTCTTAGTACTCTCACAGCAGCATTTTTGGATCACCTGGAGGCTTTTTCACAGAGCTGTTAGGACATCCTGATATTGAGGATAAAGTCCATTTTTTCACTTTCAGTCTGAGACAGGGTGTTCCTAATTTTGACAAATTGAGCAACTGAAAGAACGTGGTCCTCCAGCAACTTTTATGTGCGTGTTAAAGGATATGATGACTGCAAGATTCCTTACATCCACAGTGACTATCTGATTGTTAAGTGTGATGGTATTAACCTTTTCCAGGTCCAAATCTTCTTTTATTTCCCAAAGGTAAACAATGGCAGAGTCACTACTAAGAGTTTCAAGGGCCAAAGCTTCCAAAGGGTCCAATAAAATTTCCAGATATTATAATCAAATGTAGAGACCAGTCAGCCATGAAGGACATTATTTAGTAGGTTGAGGTGAACTGGAAGTTTGCAGTAAGTGAGCTCACTAGTTAGAAAAACAAAAACAATGAGCAGCTAGTCTAAACCTTTAAGCTTTAAAATATTTTTGTATTTTTTGTAGCTAATTTACGGTAGTGTAAACCTGTACGCAATCTTAAGGAAGGTGCCTCTTCGCTTATGAGGTCAGTCAGTAGTAAAACAGAAGGATATAGGTTCCAGGTCAGAAAAGTGAAGAACACAGAAGTGACTTATACCAGCATTCTTTTTAATAGCCACCAGATGGCGACTGCTCTGGTTGCCGAAAGACTTCTGATCCTGCAGGGGTCTATGGGAAAATGACTCTCTTCCCTGACCCATCTCAGTACTTTCCTGATGAGTTTATGGGCTCGGTCACTCATTTCAAGTCATACTGTGTAAAACATTATGTCCATTTTGTCCATTTTGCCAATGAATTGGTTCAGAATTGGCCCTTGAGGGGTAATAATAATTTTACTGATATATATAAAAACAGAGTTGACAAAGTTTATTTACAGACACTACACAGTATGGCCAAAAATAAAGCAATAGTGTGAATGGGAAGTTAAGACAGTAAAACTCTGCATAAAAGTATACAACACATTTTTTTAAATGATACACAAGCAATTACAAAACAATAACATACGATAGGACAATAAATGACAGAAAGAGCAACGAAAGAGAGAATGCATCATATAAAACACACAAAAATTAGTTTTTTAGAAGTGATTCTAAGGAAGTCACAGACTGATTTCAAAGGTAGGTCAATCCAAAGTCCTGATGGCAAAACATCATCTACTTTAGATTTAGGTCTCAGAACAGCCAGGAGGGCTGAGGATCTAAAGCTTTGAACTGGCTCATGTGGGGCCAGCATATTTGCTATACAGCTTGGAGCCAAACCACATTGGGCTTTAAAAAATATCAGTAAAATCTTAAAATCAATTCTAAAACCTACAGGGAGCCAGTGATGAGAAGCCAGGATCTGGGTGATGTGATGCCATCTGCTTAAACCAGTTACAACCAGATCTGCTGTATTTTGAACCAGTTGGAGACATGAGTGACTTTTCATTTATACCAAAAAAACAAAGAAAATCTCACCTGGAAATAAAAGCATGGATAACTTTTTCACAGATCACATTTTGAAAGCACTGATTTAATTTTGGTGACAGATCTGATTTCGTTGAAGCAGGTCTGGAAGACTTTCCTGATGTGTCATTTAAAGCTTAGGCCCGAGTCAAACTGTAGCTTTAGGTTTATGGCAGCTGGGTTTATGCTAACATGTGTGTTGCTGCATACTTACATCCATGATGGAAATCTTTTGTTTCTCATGTCCTCCTGAGGTAGACCTTACCTTTTAACGTATTGATACAGGTATCAGTTCTGTGCCATCTTGTTGTTGTTATGCCAAATAAAGGCCTAGTGTTCTACCTACCTGCCTAGACTCTGAGTTATCTGGTTGTCCCAGGCTGTGCCCACCTGTTAGCCTTTCCTCGCTCGCCAGCCCTTCATTACAAGGTCCAAGAAATTAGTTTGAGATGATAGGAGCTTTTATGATATGAATTGTAATCTTGCAGCCATCAGAAGATTGGTGTAGTGTGGTCATAAAGAGATGGACATAGTCAGCAAAAGTACTCAGGTAGGCTGTGTTGGTACTTTTGACCAATTTTGACCAAACCTCACTTCTGACCAATGAGGTTTCTCAGTTGGTACTAAGGAGCCCAGTGTCTGCCCAGAAAATACAAGGTATGATGGATCTTTGTTTTCATTTTAGTTACTCAAAATTCTGTAGCAGAAATCAGACAAAGCAATAGTTTTCCAGTCTTCAATGTCGAATTTTGGAACCTGGGTGAATTATAGCCTCAGTTTTCTCTTGTAGCATCTGGTGTGGCATTCTGCTGCTGTCACCCATCCACCTCCAGGTTCAACATAAACATTCAGTTGCTCTTTTATATACTTTGGTTGTAACAAGTGTTTGTTTGAGATACGGTAACTCAGATAACCACTTTGATTGTATGGGAAAATCCTAATAGACAGAAATAATCAGTCCAGCATGTCCTGAATCTTCCCTGGGTCCTCCTCCCAGTAGGACATGCCCAGAACACTCACCTTCATCTAGGAGGTGCCCATTAAGTATCATAGTTATATGCCCTAATCAATTCAACTGGCTCCTATCTATATAGAGGAGTAGCGGCTCTGCTCTAAGTCCCTCCCCAAGGGAGAGCCCAGCCACCGCAATTTACTTCTTTTGGTCACTACCCAGAGCTTCTGACCATAGGTAAGGGTAGGGATGTAGAACCACCAGTAAATCAACAGCTTCACTTTCAAACTCAGCTCTTTATTCACACCAATAAACATGGACAGTGTGCGTGGCCCTTTTAATCTTTTGACCTCTGCTGAAACTAGCCACCACAGGGTAATCAATATATTTTGGTATAATTTCTGTGTATGCTTAAGTATAATCAGATTTCACATGCTGAAACAGTTAAAAGCACTTAAAAGTTTCAGTTGGTTTTGTCAAATCTGTGGTTCATAAAGGCCATCAGAAAAACAAAACAATCCCACAGTAATCATCCCAGTATGTTTCTCTACAAGACGCCTGTTTGTTATTATTCATGAAGTGATTGATTTGCAGGCGAACAATGCATACTCACTACAGGCCTAAAGGGTAACTATAACCCTAAATTAGACGTGAAAGTGATCGCTGCTGTTAGTCTTTGCAGTCGTCTCTGAATAAACTCCAGTGTCTACATTTATAAATTGAAGGAACACTCAGTTTCTCTGAGCAACAGTGCAGCTCAATGATGGGTTTTTTTGGACAACAATGGAGCTCGATGACACAGAAAAGACATGTACAGACAACACTTGTAAATAACATACATGCTGTGTTGCATTTGGTGTTGTGATGGGCTATAATATTTTTTAAAATCTCCAAAGATCGTTTAATCCACACAGGATTTTGGGGGGATTTGTAATGTGGTCATCACATAATGTAACAGCAGGCTTTAATACCTCATATTGGATGTGAAATATATCAAACACAAATTAATACACAATGCATGTGGTCTTGTTCATCCATGTTTATTCGGACCGTGAATGAGTATTAGACATTTTTTTGAGTACTTTTAGTTCTGTTCTGTAGTTACAGCTATGTAAATAACAATGAGGCTCCTCAAAAAGATGTAAATAGAAGAATATGTGGATGTGTTCTTGTTCAGGTATCATTGTGAGGATTTCTGTAAGCGTGTGACCTTCTGAGGACATTTTGTCAGGTCCTCGCTTTGTTAGAGGCCTGTTGGATGGTTCAGGTTTTAATGAAGTCACATCAAAGCAACGAGGGACCTCACAAAGATATACAAGAATATGTGTATGTGCATGTGTTCTTGTTCAGCTGTGAAAACTATTGTGAGTGCGGGGACATTTTATTGTGTACTACTGTTATTACAGAGTTTTGTGGGGTTTTGGGTTAGATTCAGGTTACAGTTGGGAAAATGTCAATGAGGATCTTCACAATGTGTGTATGTCTTCATGTTCAGAGGTCCATACTATGAAGCAGGATTTCAGTTTTTAGTATTACAACAGTAGTTCAGTTCTTACTGGGGTAACCTGCTCTGGATCAGGTCATGTTCTAGCAGTTGGGAAATCGACCAATTAATTCTCTGGAAACACCGTCAACATTCCTGGATGATACCTTACACCTGCATCGTTTTGGCTTGGTGTTTACCTGATGAGCATCAGTAAGAAAATACCGTATATCTTCTAATAGTGGCCTGTCTCTTATTGACGCCCGTCTCTAATAAACGCCGGTTCGAAAACATGTCACAACAAATAGACGCTGGTCTCCAATAGTAGCCGGGCGACCTTCGGCCTGGAAGTCCCTCCGCGCTGTCTTCTTCTTCTTCTTTTTAAATTTTATTGGCTGTTGGCAAACAACTGAATGGTGCATTACCGCCACCAACTGGTATGGAGTGTGACTAGAATGTCTCAAAAAAAACAAAACTCAAATCCCCTCCGCGCTGTCGTCGGTCCTCCCGCGTCTCATCACTCGGCCAGCTGTTTTCAATCAGCTGTCATCTACGACCAGCGGCATTTAAGCTGGATGCGGCTACCTTTGAAGTGGGGATTATTACACTGAACTGGAACTGTCGGCTAGCGAACCTGCTAACTGTGATTTTCTGGTCTTTTACTTCCTCTCGAGGAGAGTCGGGGAAGAGAAGTTTCCGGGAGCACCACTCGTGCACTGGGTTACCACAGACAAGGAGACACTCGGGAGCAAAGGAGGAGCACAATTGGGAACTGCATTATTTGTGAACTGGTGGAATACGTTTTGGAGCACTG
>VOQK01032037.1:0-11988 GCA_015052645.1 Benitochromis conjunctus
GATATCATGACAAGATCAAATGTACCACCAAATCAAATCAAAAGGAAGGATCATGCTCTTGATTGTACCTTCCAGTATTCTTGGTTGTGGTTCTGTTGTCTCTGTTCCTTGGCTTTCAGCATCCTGTGTGGTGGTAAGTAATGGTTAGAAGCTTGGAAAGTATGTACAGTAATACAAAGATTCTGTAACCTAAAATAAAATCATGCCCTGGTGCTACGTGTAGATGCTTTGAGAGCATTTAGCGAAAACCACAATGTACTTACTTGCGTATGTAGTAGACAATAAATCCCAGCACCATCAAGATAAGGAGAGCAATGACGATCACCGCTGCAATTAAACCTGCCTCATGTGAAATGGGCTGATGGCTTCCGAGCTGGAACTGTTCACATCTGCTGCCTTTGTAGTTTGGGTTGCACCTGCAGGCAGATGGCGTGGCACAAATATTTTCAAATTGGCCAACAACATTGCTGGGTTGGGTAGTCTTCTTTTTTTTTACATTAAGATTCAAATTAATTCTTTTTTTCTAAAACACTTAAAAACACCAATTGATTTCATTAAACTTACACACAAGAGAGTGTGTCCATGGAAGATATTTTATAGCATGTCCCTCCATTCATACAGTAGGTGGCATCCTTTGCACTACAAGGGTTTCCATGATCTGCATAGATAAAATAAGGTAGGATAGTTACAACAGGGCTGAAAAGATGCTTTTTCTTAATATACAGAATTTGTTCATTCCTCAGAGGGTTTTATTTTTACGATTGTTGGTATTATTACCTGCCATCATTGATAATGTTCTGTTTTTCCTGCTGTCTCATTGAGAATGCGAGAAAGAATTTTGACAGAGAAAAGTACATGAGCACTCAACACAAGGAAAGCACGTTTTTAGGCAACATGTAAACAATTTCTGTGAATCTGAAAGGAGTCATAGCGTTATTGATTATTAGAGACATATATCTCTAATATATCTGTCTGAATAAATCAACAATCTGCCCTTACCAGCTCATAAAATCCCGGCTTTTGGGTGGTTGGTGCTGCTCCTGAGTCTAAGTCATAATGACACCTGGATCTCAGAGGACGTAGTCTTGTGAGTGAGCTCCTCCCTAGGCCTAAAAAAATGTTGAGATTGCAGTTTGTCCGCATTGCAAGTTAAATGTCAGGATACAGGCTGGTAATGTTTTAACATGTAATGAACAGTGTTGTTGTTGTATAAGCAATTCACAATGGTTTTGGAGGTCTGCAGAGCTTCCTGGAGGTCATTATATGGCTTTAGGGCCGACCTATGTGTGTGTGAGAATCAATTGAAGACTGATTACATGACATGTTGGTTTTGTTTTTGTAGGATAAGTTTTGTCAGAAAATAGGTGACGAAACCGCCTTCTGTGAATGTGAGCTTGGTATGTCTGGGTTTGGTACAACTGAAACTGAATGGAGCGGCATGCAAAGAATGTGTGAATGTAATCGTGGGATGAGTTTATAGTCAACGGAAGTGCTGCACTAATTCCTGCATAGAGATGATTACTACACTGTGCTTAGAACCGTTAGGTGACTCATCAGCTGGCTATTTTTAATCTTTTGTGGTCATGTTTTTTCTCAATTTATGCAATCCATCATCATCCAGTGCGGCAACGGTAAACTGATTTAATTAGTTATATGTTCAATTTGTGCTTATTTAATGCTTCCAGCACTTTTCATTTAGCTAAGAATGTTATACGGAGGCACTATTTTTCTATGGATGTACAGTTAAGAACTAATTAACAGTAGCCAATCACTCAATGTGTCATGGTCCTGGGTCGGTGACCCAGCGTTTTGTGTTTTCATTATTATTAGTATTATGATTATGTTCTGTTTCAGGTCCCTAGCCCTCATGTACTCTGTGTTCCCTCTCTTCTGTGTCCAGTCACCCCTGCCTGTGTGTTTTCCCTACCTTTGTGTTCCCTCTGTTGTCAGGTCCCTGTGTAAAGCCCGTGTCTCTGTGTCTGTGTCTTAGCTGGTGTTTTGTGTTTCCTGTTTTAGTTTGAAGGTCTTTGTCTCATGTTAGTGTGTTGAGTTTTGCTTCCCTGGTCTCGTCAGCGTTAATTTCTCCCAGCTGTGTCTCCCTCCTGTCTCTCATTACCTCATTATGTCTTGTGTATTTAAGCCCTGTGTTTTTCCTTGATCCTTGTCGTGTCGTTAATGTCTCTACCCTGATGCTGTGTGTCTCTCCGTGCCTCCGTGTGGATTATGTTTTATGTTCTGGTTTATTTTGTATTTTTTCCCTCGTGCCTCCCTGTGGATTATTTTCATGTTCCAGTTTTATTTTTTATTTTTTTATGTCAGCAAATAAAACTGCTTTTTTTGAATTCCACTCCTGCGTCCGTGAAGTCTGGTCTTGAGTTCTTCTCCTGTCTACACACAGCAAATCATGACAGAACGATGTGACCAGTACCTGGACCCAGCAGACTACTGTGAGATATACGAGCGTCAGGGGGCAGCCTTTGCCCAGCTTGAGGAGGAGCTCCGCTGGAAGCCATGGCGCACCCCTGACTGCGATCATATTTTCCGAGGAACTCGTTTGACTCTCGGCGGTCCCCGGAGCTGCCAGGAGCCTCCGCGGCCGCTTCAGGTGGGAATTCTCCACGTTTCCCCGGATGCTCATGCTCCAGCCTCGGTGTTGCCGTTCTGCGCACCTGAGGCTCAGCCGTTTTCTCCGCCCACTTCCACTTCCCGGAGAAAGCGGCGCTCACGCCGCCATAAAATGGACACTGCTGAGCAACTCCCTGTCGTGAGTCATGACTATTGTTCTTACACTTCTCTGGACACTAACCACAATAAACTCACCTCCGACCCATTTGGCGTTTCACAAATGGACAACGATGTGAACTGTGAGAGTTTTTTCCTTTCAGCTCCCCCCCCAAGCTAGAGAGAGAGAGAATTGTGCCTTAAAGTCTGGTAAACCTAAAACTGCTCGTCACAAGAGGAGAAAGCTGAAACCCATTTTCGACGAGTCAGTGTTTGCTGAGCCTTCCCCTTTGACTTTTTGTGTTCCTGCTCCCAGGGCTGCTTGGGCCCAGCGTTCCCCTGTACCCGTTTCTGTTCCTTGGATGAGGGAGGCTGAGGTCCAGCGGGTCCCTGTCCCGGCTCCCAGGCCGGCTGAGGCTCTGCCTGTTCCTGCACCTGTATCAGCTCCTCGGGTGGGCACAGCAGCTGCCCAGTCATTGCCGGTGCCTGCATCCACCTCTGTTTCCACTGGAGGCCCAGTTGAGGTCGTCCAGCCGTCTTTCCCTTACCCTGAAGGCTCAGTAGGGTTAGCTCTGCCACCATCACCAGCTCTTCTACAAGAGGTTTACCAATCCTTAGCCCTGATATTGGCTCCTGCTGTTCTGTCACCACCTGTTCTACCAGCCACTCATCCACCTGTTCTACCAGCCACTCATCCACCTGTTCTACCAGCCACTCATCCACCTGTTCTACCAGCCACTCATCCACCTGTTCTACCAGCCACTCATCCACCTGTTCAGCCTGCAGCCCAGTCAGCCGCTCAGCCCCCAGTCCAGTCAGCCCCTCAGCCTTTAGCTCAGGTAGCTGTAGTAGCTCTCCAGTCTCTTACTCCTGCGGCTGCTACTCTGCCATCTGTCCCGTCTCTGCCAGAGGACGCCGCGCCTGCTGGTATCATCTCGGTTTCCGCTGAGGGGCCTTTCAGTCGTTCAGTCATCTGCTTTTGCTGGAGGGTCTGAAGAGCCGCTCCAGCATCTTGTGCATGCTGACGGCTCTAATGAGTCCGTTCAGCTTCCACCTGCGGCTTCCTCCACGCCATCGCCTGCAGTGCCACCACCTACTCCATCGCCTGTGGCTGCCACGCCGCCATCTGGTCCTGCTTCATCTCTGCGCCTGCTGGCCCTGGTTCATTTCCCGCCAGAGGTCTCCGCGCCTGCTGGCCCTGGTTCATTTCCCGCCAGAGGTCTCCGCGCCTGCTGGCCCTGGTTCATTTCCCGCCAGAGGTCTCCGCGCCTGCTGGCCCTGGTTCATTTCCCGCCAGAGGTCTCCGCGCCTGCTGGCCCTGGTTCATTTCCCGCCAGAGGTCTCCGCGCCTGCTGGCCCTGGTTCATTTCCCGCCAGAGGTCTCCGCGCCTGCTGGCCCTGGTTCATTTCCCGCCAGAGGTCTCCGCGCCTGCTGGCCCTGCTTCATTTCCCGCCAGAGGTCTCCGCGCCTGCTGGCCCTGCTTCATTTCCCGCCAGAGGTCTCCGCGCCTGCTGGCCCTGCTTCATTTCCCGCCAGAGGTCTTTGCGCCTGCTGGCCCTGCTATGCCGACGCCCGGTCCCGCCTCGCCCGGTCCCGCCTCACCCGGTCCCCTCTCACCTGCCAAGCTGCCCGAGGGGTCTCATCCACGCTATCAACTTCCAGCCGAGCCGCCTGAGGTTCTCCAGCAGTGCTACTCCACCGCCGTCTTCCATGCCGCTGGCCTCCTGTACTGCTTCGTCGCCACCGTCTTCCACACAGCTGGTCTCCTGCTCTGCGTGGTCATGGCCTCTGCCCTCCTCGTACTCGGTCCTCCTGACCTTGTTAACGGTGTGCGGCTGTGCTATTGGCCTCCGGGTCGGTCCCATGAGTTGGCTGATCTTGGACTATTGTGCCGTCGGCCTCCGAGTTGGCCACCGGACTTTTTGAGCTATGAACTGTTGTGCTTTCGACCTCAGGATCGTCCACCTGAGCCACCCTGCTATGAACTATTGCTCCGTCTACCTCCGACCTGGCCCCCTGAGCGCCTCGGTTATGAACTGTTGTTTCGTCTGCCTTGGGGTCGCCCCCCTGAACCCGGGTTTTGTATTATTTTCTGTGCTTCTGTGCCTTTGTGCTGTTAGTTTTTGCTCAAGGCTCCTGTGCCATTCTAGCCTTTTGGTTATTTTTGCTCCTGGTCTCGGTTTGCCTGACTGTTGCCTTGTGAACTACTGTTTTTATGTGGCTTGTATGGCCTATCTTACTGTTTGTTTTCCTATGTTGTTTGTTTTTGTGTTACACCACTGGGAGGAGGCCCTTTTTCTAGCCGCAGATTACCAGTCGGTTTCTGTAGTTGGGCTAGCCCCAGGTTTGTGCGTATTGGTTGCTTTTGAATATATTGTAACTGTTGTTTTTTGTTCAGATGTCAGGAGGCCTGAAGTGGAGGTGACGGGGTGCCTTGGTGGTGGGATTCTCTACTTATTATGCATGTTTGTCTGCTTCACGAGTGAGTGTGTGTGACCACATGCTGCACTTGTACTGGGGATATTTCTTTTTTTGTTTTTTGTTTCATTTGGCATCCCGGTCGTCCACTGGTAAGCTCCAGCACTGCCTTTTTTTCAATATATGTGCTCAGTTATTTGTATTTTTATCCAATGTTTTAACTACTTGTTATCAATAAACTTTCATTTTTATCATTGAACCACGTCTCCGTGATAAGTATAACGAACCTATGTGCCTTCTTGACGATTAGTGTCATCCCCATTTAATAATCTCTGGGTGAATTTCCCAGGGTGGCGTTGTTGGATTCTTGCTAAACTAAAAATTTTCCATTTTCTCTCCACCTCGTGCCACCACAAACATGACAACAGGATTTACTTTAAGAACAGAGATGTGTGTTCCTTTTTATTATTATTGTTGTTATTTGGTGTAAAATTGATTTTTTTCTGTATAGGATAAAGGAAAAGCAGCAGCAGTTAATTTGGTGTGAATTTCCACCCCTGTTTTATAGAGATGGAGGAAGAGTTACAGGAACTCAGGGACTTGGTTGCACAGCTAAAAGCAGACAATGAGTGGCTGCGTCAGGAGAGGGCTGTCAGATCAGGTACTAGTGCTACACCTTCTACTTCCACTGCATCATCTGTTAACCCCCAGTTGCTAGTGTCTCTGTAGGAGACAGACTAGTTTTTGTGCTCCGTGACAGGAAATGCTCTATGTTTAGAAGGAAATCAGGTATAGGGTTGAATGAGTGGCTGGAGGAAGTAGAGGCCTGTGTTAGGGCACGTCATTTGTCTGTGGCTGATAAAGCATTTTTCCTATTTGATCACCCAGAAGGGGAAGCACGGGAGGAGATTAAATATTGCTTGAGTGCAGAGAGGTCTTCTTTTGCATGAACTTTATGGTTGCGCAGAATCATATGTAGCCTTGCAGGAGGCTTTCTTCTCTAGGAAACAGCAAGAAGGCGAGACACTGCAAGAGTTTCCCCTTGCCCTGTTGGGTCTAATGGAAAAAATCAAATTGAGTGCCCCTAATGACATGCCCAATGCCGACATCTTATTAAGAAATCAGTTTGTTGAACAGGTTTTAGACAGTGTTCTACGGCATGAGTTAAAACAACTAGTACGAAGGCAGACAACTCTTACACTGCTGGAAATCAGCGGGGAAGCGATTATGTGGGAACGTGAAGGGTTGCCTAGTGGCGTCAGGCACAGAAGCAATTCTGTCCCCTCAATTTATGGCATTCAGTATGGGGTTCATAGCGGTTCATCGGGGAGAGCCCAACCTACCCATGTGTCAGAAATGAGTGAGATGAAGGAATTGTTAAAGCGCCAGCAGAAGCAACTTAATCAGCTCACACAAAATATTGCTCAATTACAGGGCCCTCGTCGCCCGGCGCATTTGGTGCAGAATGATTCCATTATATGCAGACGTTGTCAGCAGCCAGGACATTTGCCCGAGAGTGTGATGGGGAACATGTACATCGCTCTCGACCTCCGTTACAAGTCCCTCTGCATAATCGCCGGCACTCTTCTTCAAATACGGCGTCAGAAAACTAGTACCCCCCGTATTGCTGAGTCACAGTTCTGGTGGGGTGTCAGCACACCACTACTGATCTCCATGCCCTCTAACATGTTGATCCGGTAATAAAGGAGATCCTGGTGTTTTGGAGACAGAAGCAGCGACCCAGTTTGGAGGAACAACAGCAACTAACTCCATCTGCTTAGGTGCTGCTGCGACGATGGGATCGCCTGATCAAACGGGATGGAGTCTTGTATCAGCAGGTTCATCGCCATTTGGTGCGGAGGTGGTTTTTCTTCAGCTTTTGTTGCCTGGTGTGCTAATTGAGTGGGTCCTAACTCAGGTTCATCAGGAGCATGGCCATCAAGGTGTGGAAAGGACTTTGACACTTCTGCGCTCACGGTGCTACTGGCCAGGTATGTCCGCTGAAGTGGCTAATTGGTGTCGGACATGCGAGCGTTGCCAAGTCGCAAAAGACACTCAACCAGTAGGTCGAAGTTTTATGGGACATTTGTTGGCTTCTCGGCCAAATTAAATTCTGGCTATTGACTACACCCTGCTTGAACCTTCTGGGAATGGGCTTTAGAACGTCTTAGTAATGACCAATGTTGTTAGCAAGTATACATTGGCTGTCCCCACTCGTGACCAATGCGCTGTTACCGTGGCTTGGTGTACCTGTGCGTATTCATTCTGATCAGGGCCGTAATTTTGAAAGTTCCCAATTCAGCAACTCAGTAAGTTTTATGGGATTGAGAAATCTCATACCACCCCCTATCATCCGGCTGGGAATGGTCAGTGCGAATGTTTTAACAGGACTTTGCACAATTTGTTGTGGACATTGCCAGTATCTAGGAAACGGGACTGGAATGCATGTTTGCCCCAGTTATTGTATTGCTATAACACTCCTCATCAGGCTACTGGGGAAACCCTATTCTTATTGATGTTTGGTCAAGAACCCAGGCTGTCAGTGGCTTTCCTTTTGGGAAGAGTACAGCATTCCATCGTGGACGATGTGCATGAGTGGATTCAGGAGCATAAAGCCTGGCTACAGATTGTACATGAAGGAGCCAAGGAACGACTGCAAGTGGTTGCTGACCGCAGGAAAAGAAATTTTGACAAGAAGGTTAGAGAGGCACCATTAAACCAGGGGCAGTTGATAATTCTGCGCAACCTGAGTAGAAAAGGGAGGTGTAAAACCCAAGATCGATGGAGCCCAGTGGTATATCGGATCCTGAGAGCACCTAAAGAGGGTGGGGCAGTATATACCATTGCACCTGCAGATGATCTTAGCCGAGTGAGACATGTTCATCGTACCTTGTTGAAGGCTGTGGTAAGCGTGGCTATGCCACCAGAAGGGCTCACCTTGAGCAGTAGCCCACCTTGCCCCAAAACATCACCCTCAGAACCCGATTCGTCCAGTGACAGCGACCTGTTATTCCTGAGTATAGGGACCCCTCAAGCACCTGTTTTGCCATCCTATAGGCCCGTGGCAGGGGCTCCAACTAACTCTGAGATGTTGCTCTCACCACCAACCCGGCCTCCCACTGCTCCAGCTACATCTACAGTTGCTGCAGATGCTGCAGTAATCCCATCCAATTCTTTGCCAGTTCTCCCTACAAACTCTGATACAAGTATTGTGGCGGCAAGAAGAACTACTCTGTCCAAGGCTGGCCAGCATTCGAACCTCCATCGTCTTCTACGACCCACAGGGGAAGGTGGCACAAGGGGCTGCAAACTCTCTTTCGGAGTCTAGGGCACATGCTGTCTATGCGTTTTTTAGACCTTGGGATTCATTTGGGAGTTGTTGTTGTTCATCATTGGGGTGACGATGCAAGAAGGAAGGGTAGATTGTAGCAGAATGAATATTGTATTTATTGTATTTATTCATTGTATTTACCGACCACTACTAGTAGTGCTCATTAGGGGGTGCTGCTATAAATAGTGCTTGCATCAGAGCATCTTGGAATCGCTCACCTGCTGCAATTTGCTCCCGGCTTTGGTCACCTGACTTTATCCGGTGTTACAGGAATCGTTTATGGGTTACCTTCCCGAATCCTCCATTACACCGGTAGGTGTTTCTTCGATGTTAGGCGTACATTATTTTTACTTGGTGATAACGAATGTTGTTTGTAGGACGTAGCGGCAGATGCTTCCTCGGAATTGCTTTGTTATGAATCAAGTAACGTCGGCGCTCGGTACGTAACCCCACTTCGTCACAAATTCTGCCTTTTTCTGTGTTGCCGATCGTACAACCTCATGATATTATGCTTTGCAGGGAGCGTATGCCTTAGAGGGAGGCCAACAGCCTTATCACGGCCCGCTACTGCTTTTTCAGCTCATGGAAGTGCTGCTGCCTTGCTACGGTTTTGCCGCGGCTTTGCCGATTTCTCAGACATTTTATCTGATTTAGTGCTCAGCTGAGATAAAATAATTATTGTGGGTGATTTTAACATCCATGTAGATGCAAAAATGGCAGCCTCAACACAGCATTTAATCTGTTATTAGACTCAATTGGCTTCTCTCAAAATGTAAAAGAGCCCAGCCACAACTTTAATCACAGTCTAGATCTTGTTTTAACATATGGATTAGAAACTGAATGTGGGAGCCAAGTTAACATAGTTTGTATATTGTCGTATTGTATTTGTTGTTGTTAAACTTGTTGTGTAATTAATGATGTGACAAGTAAAGTCATAGCTATAAGTGAACTAAAATTATTTTATTGCTGTGTTGGCTTAATTACGTAAAACTGTGAATACGTTGTCTTTAAGGCTTGGTTGTAGTTCATCCGGGCATCATTGATTATGCAAATGAGTGCATGCGGTGCGGGAGGAGCGAGAGAGAGAGAGAGCGAGAGAGAGATTAGTATGGCGTAGGCAAGACGGCAGAGAAGAACAGAGCCACACGGTTTTCCTACTGTAGTAAGTTGTTGTTCAGGATAAGTTGAGCCTGATTACTCTTGTAAAAAGTTTTTGCAACCTGTGGAATAAATTTTGTTGTATTTTTTAACATCGGAGTCCCGTGGAAGTTTTTTTCTTTTCCTCTTCAAATAACGTACACGAGTGAAAACATGGAAAAACTGTCTCGTGGCTATACATGTTGTAGGAAAACCCGCTCGTTGTGTATTAATTAACGTTTGTGGATGGATTTCAAGCAACCAAGAAGGAAAACGAGGTGCTGCAGTGGCGAGAAATGTGAGTACGTGGAGCTTGTTCACAAGGAAAAAGTGCTGAGTCATTGTGGATGCTGAGTGGTGTGGTAGTCAACCTGCATTATTTTCTGATGAAAAAATTAGGATTTTACCGCTGCTATTCAGGAAATTAATACCATGAACATTGAAGAAGAAGTCACAGCAGCAGAAATTGAAGCTAGGGCAGTGAAAATCACACCTAAAGCTATGGAGGAAAGGCTGCAACGTCTTATTAATTTACGGAAGGCCAAGCTAGTCAAGTTAACAGGCCCGGTGAAACGCCAGCGCCAGCTGATGGAATGTGAAAGTGATACCAGCCTCACAGAAGCAAAACAGTTAATGAAGGATTTTAATACACTGTTTGGAGAGTTTTGTGGATTGAACACAAATATTAAAGAGGTACTCAAACAGATGTCAGAAGAGGATTTAACTAAAGACCAGGGGACATGGTTCAAACCTAAGACGGATTCTTTTAAGGGTTTTGCTGAGACAGCTTCGGCTTGGATTGAGGAGATGGCTGCGCGCACTTCAGAGGCTGAAAAATACAATGAAGAGGTTGATCCATCACACAGCATATCTAATGCATCTGTCTCAAAATGCAGTTACAAGGCCTGTTCAGAAAGGGGCTCCTGGACATCGTCATCTGCGTCATCCACGCGCATGAAAGCAGAGTGTGAGGGAGCTACCTTATTGATTAAGGCATCATCTTTGAGACAGAAATGCTTGCTGGAGGAAAGAGATCCTAAGCTCCAAGCTGAAAAGGAGGAGCTAGAAAATAGAAAACAGCTCTTGCAGCAAACGAGGCAAAAATCAAGATCTCATCGGAATATGAAAGTCGTGTATCCAAGGCATCCAGTTGTGTATCCAGTCGGGATGGAATGAACTCCTTGTGGCATCACATAGAGTTGGAGGTTTGTTTACTTCACAGCAGTCAAATAGTCCTTTACCCACGCAAGAAAGGCAAGCACAGAACAAGTTGTTCATGCGGGCATTTGAACACGGTGTGGAGGATAGAACAGAGAGCGACAAGGATCAGCTGTACTACATGGAGCAGTACACAAGTGGGCAACCACAAGAATTGAGGAGTTGTCTTCATATGGAACCTACGCTTGGATATCAAATGGCTAAAAGACTGTTGGAAGAGCACTTTGGAAATGCATACAATATATCAGTGGCATACATTAACAAGGCTCTTAACTGGCCAGCCATCAAGTCTGATGACAGAGAGGCTCTTCACGCCTACTACCTTACTGGATGTCATAATGCAATGATGGATGTGGAGTATATGGAGGAGTTGGATAACACAGCCAACATGCGTTCTATCATTTCATTTAATTTCATTTCCAAGCTTCCGTACAAACTGAGAGAAAGGTGGAGAACGTTTGCTTGTGGAGTCTTGGACTGGGAAAAACGCAGAGTCAAGTTTGCAGATTTGGTGGAATTTGTCAATAAGCAGGCCAAAGAAGTTTTGCACCCCTTATTCGGTGACATAAAGGACAGTACCTTAAAGGTGCAGGTTAGAGGGCAAGTGGATGAGAGCTTTTTTTCATCTGCTGCTGTGATGCAAGAATTTCCCTTAGGGGATCAATAAAGTATCTTCTATTCTATATTGAATTCATCACTGTCCTCAGGCTGTGTACCATCTGCCCTCAAGCCCGCTGTTGTTCAACCCATTATCAAGAAGACTAATCTGGACTCCAGTGTTCTTTCAAACTATAGGCCGATTTCCAAACTTCCGTTTATGTCAAAGATCCTGTAAAAAGTGGTCTGTAAACAACTGCAGACCTACTTGGATACCAATGGTATTACTGAAAAGTTCCAGTCTGGGTTCAAGCCTCGACATAGTACTGAGACAGCTTTGTTAAGAGTTTTTAATGATCTCCTTTTAACCACCGATTCAGGTGACTCTGTGGTTTTAGTCTTACTGGATTTGACTTCTGCGTTTGACACAGTAGATCATAACATTCTTTTGTCAAGGTTAGATCAAGTAGTTGGTCTGAAGGGCACAGTCCTAGCTTGGTTCAAATCTTATCTCTCAGAGAGGTCATTCTCTATCACTATGGGGCAATACTCCTCCTCCTCTGCT
>VOQK01032039.1:0-10292 GCA_015052645.1 Benitochromis conjunctus
CACCTCCTCCAGCTTGTCCAAGGGAACACCAAGGTGTTCCCAGGCCAGCCGAGAGATATAATCTCTCCAGTGTGTCCTGGGTCTGCCTCGGCAGGCCTCCTTTGGTGGGACGTGCCCAATACACCTCACCCAGGAGGCATCCTTGTCAGATGCCCAAACCACCTCAACTGGCTCCTTTCGATGTGAAGGAGCAGCGGCTCCACTCTTAGCCCCTCCCCGATGGCCAAACTTCTCACCCTCTCCCTTAAGGGAGAGGCCAGCCACCCTTTGGAGGAAGCCCATTTCCACCGCTTGTATCCGCGATCTCATTTTTTCGGTCACTACCCACAGCTCGTGACCATAGGTGAGGGTAGGGACATGGATCGACCAGTAAATTGAGAGCTTCGCTTTTACACTCAGCTCTCTCTTCACCACAACGGACCGGTACAGCGTCCGCATCACTGCAGCCGCAGCACCAATTAGTCTGTCAGTCTCCCGCTCCCTTCTCCCGTCACTTGTGAACAAGACCCCGAGATATAGATATCTCTATAGAGATATTTTTTTTCAAACACTGAAAGACCTTCAGAAAGCTGAAGAACTATTGCCCAAGACCACTTTAAAATATTACAATTACATCTGTTTCTTTGAAAGATAAATATAAAGAAATGATGGGTGGCTCTGGACTATTGCTGAATACTGTGCTTTAAAGAAATGTATGATTTACAGGATAAAAAAAAAATTTAACTGTAACCTGAGGGGAAAAAGAATGCTGGTCAAAGTCACAAATCAAGTAGAAGTTGGAACAAGTCATTAACCCCCCCCCCCAATCCACTGGGCTGCACTCACACTGACCTTAATGATCCAGGCCAGAGTATGCATCAGTTTGTCTCAGCATCTCAACTCCTCTCTCATGCTCACCCTCTCCTTCATGCACCTGCACTCTTGATAAGCACCAAGAGGCTCATGATTTCATACATTTGGTTTACTAACTGTGGAAGCAGTGATAGAATGCCTTCTCTCCCGCATTGCAGATTTGTTATTTACTCACATTAGTTTTCCCAGAGGAAGCTGACACTGAGAAAGCATTGAAGCTCTGTGATTTGACCTGGATTGCAATTACACTGCATATGTACCCTGTCTAAATGACTTCTGCCCAGGTACAGTAAGGACAGTTGTAGTTGTACAGCTAACAATCAACTGGATAATTTAAAAAAAACCTATTGCTCTGACAGTCACACTGATTAAAAGAGTACAAAACTGTTTCAGTGTATAAGTTGTGGATGTATAGAGAAATCTCACCACAAAGGTAAACTTAAAGGACTTAAAAGGTAAGAAAGTAAATTTACTTTCAAGAAGTGATTACATTTGAAGCTTTCGGACAGAAGTTAGATTAGTTGTGAATGTAACAGATATCTAGTATGTAGCTTTAAATTGGTTTTGTGGGCTTCTTACTGAATCATATTATATGTTGACATGTATTCTTTTCCATTTGTTCCTTCAGTTTATACAGATGTTAGGTAACATCTGTATAAACTGAAGGAACAAACTGAATGGCACTTTTGCATATGTTTTATGATATATTTGTAATGTAACCTCCTTTGTTGCATACCACAGGCTGAAAATGTGCTTTGTTAGTTTCTTCCAGTTTACCCTGTCAAAACATCAAAGGAAATATCTTAATTAGGACGACGCACCTGTCACTTCGGGGAGTTTATCTGTCTGTTTAGATGTGCTCAGGTGGAACAGTGAGGGCAGTACAACATGAATAGGAAATTACATAAATATTACAGTCACATTATGCTTTGGCAGATTACTGAATTTACTGTTTGTTTATACAGGTGGGAATGTAGTCCTGATTTTCCTTTTGTTCTGCTAAGTACTCGCCCATTATGTCTATGCTTTATGTATGCATGGAAATGGAGCCTGGAGTACCTACTTCTAAATCAAAGCATGTTTATGTCTTTGCATGACCAAACGTGTACATATCCTCTATATATCCATTTTCAGCTATCTTTAAACATTTCTTAAAACTCATTTCCACCTCAGCCCATCACCTTCAACTGTCCCAACAAGCCAACAGAGAACCGCAGATTTCTTTCTTCTTTCTTTCTCCTCGTCTTAGTCTCAATCCAAACGTCATTCCTTTTTATCTCGCGCAACTCCTGCAGGCCGAGGCTACCCTCAGAGAGTGTGCTCAACATCTGTCGCCAAGCTGTTGTTGAGGTGTACATTCTCTGCGGTTGCCTGCATGGGCCTCATTATGCTGTGTTCTGTATAAACAGCCAGCTGCTGCTGTCCCACCTGCCCATCTATGCTCACACACTGTTGCTATTACAGAAACTGTTAGGCCTTTAAATATTAGAGGATCGCACTGTAGTTCACACATAAATAACAGAGTGGCAGAAATATGTAAATATGAATTTGGATTTCTGCCATTAGCCACTGAACCAATATTGGTCTTCTGGTGCTGTTGAGTCCGTAGCCAAAAGTGGTCCTGTTCAGATGGCAGAACTGGAATGCTTACAGGTAACAATAAATTGTGAAAAACAAGTACAACCCAATATTTAAGTGATATGTGCAATAGGTTGAATCTGTTCTATTGGGTTTTTAAATACTTTACTTTGTTTATATTATATATCAGTTTTAAAATAAAATGAACTTTGTATGGTTTAATAACAAGATTTAAAGGATTGCTGTCAGCGTAACAATTTTTCAGATTTTGGCATTAGTGAGTTTTTATGAGCCAGTTGTGCCTTTTCTTTCACCTTGTTTGCTATGAGAGAAGAGAGCTACTCAACTAAGGGATTGTTCTCACAGTTTGAAATGCAAAAAAATCTGAGAGCAGAAGCAAGGCAGAAACAACTCAGTGATGACGGTGGTGTGATGAAAGCTGGGTCTCTGGCTATGACTCAGTTTTACGTCAAAGATTGCACCAAAAACAGATTTTTTTGGTTTCTTTTTCTTCATTTACTTTTAATTCAATGCAAAGAGCCTGAACTGTTGTACTAATCAAGTTAGAGTTGCCATTTTAAAACAGAGGAAATCCACTGCACACTAAAAAGTCAGAAAAACAAGGGTAAAGAACAGGTCATCCAGGGTCCAATCAAAAAGCACAAAGGGTCAGGAGGTATGTGAGATGTGTGATAACCTTGAATCGTATATAAGCCAAGTTTAGCACAGGTGAGGTTTCGAGAGCAGGTGAAAATTGCCCTCTTTATTTATCGTTTCCCCAGTGGATAAACTATTCCACCATTATTAGTAATTTGTTTGTACCTTGTTTAAAACAAATGTAATCATATTCATAAATTAACATGTATTGAATATTATAGGGTTTGTTGATTTTCAAATATCTGCATTTTAGTTGAGGGCCGGCGAGCTAACCACTTCATTTAGAAAAGAAAGTGTTTTATTGGAAGTAACACGGGAATACATATGAATGTGTTTTCATGATGTCCCAGTTTTCCAGTAGCACTTAAACACAGCTTACATTTGTAGATTTGTGTGAAGCTTACACTGTGAAGAGTATCTCAAAACCTTGTGTGCACATGCAACATGGTCTGTATCAGAAATCAACAAAGATTGCCGAAAAGAGTTCAAGCAGTGTTGAAGAACAAAGGCGGTCAAATATTGACTTTCAAGTTTGCTAGAATTACAAAAGTTCTACTTGCCTGATATACTGTACATCTCATGTATGTTTGCACATTTCAATAAATTGCTCTACCCAACTTCCATTTTGCAAGCAAAACAAAAAGAAACAAGGGATAGGTCAAGACTTGCAGAGTATTCCATATTAAGGTGTTGTAAGTTACCCTACAATATAAAGCATTTTGAGAGGAATGTTAATTCAGCTGAGTAAACACAGGCATACATAATTTAAGTAGTTCAATCTAAAATCTTAATACAAAATCATTAGTAAGGTCTGCACCTTACCAAAAGTTTACCACTTATAGAAAAAAGTGCTCAAGTGAAAAAGGGTGGAGTACCCACTCCGGGTCAGGGACGAATTCCTGCCCCAAGTGGAGGAGTTCACGAGTGACGGGAGAAGGGAGCGGGAGATCGACAGATGGATTGGTGCTGCGGCTGCAGTGATGTGGACGCTGTACTGGTCCGTCGTGGTCAAGAGAAACCTGGGTGTAAAAGCAAAGCACTTTTACCGGTCAACCTACGTCCCTACCCTCACCTATGGTCACAAGCTGTGGGTAGTGACCGAAAGAACGAGATTGCAGATACAAGCGGTGGAAATGGGCTTCCTCCGAAGGGTGGCTGGACTCTCCCTTAAAGATAGGGTGAGAAGTTCAGCCATCAGGGAGGGGCTCAGAGTAGAGCCGCTGCTCCTTCACATCGAAAGGAGCCAGTTGAGGTGGTTCAGGCATCTGACAAGGATGCCTCCTGAGTGAGGTGTATCGGGCACGTCCCACCAAAGGAGGCTTGCCGAGGCAGATCCAGTACACGCTGGAGAGATTATATCTCTCGGCTGGCACCTTGGTGTTCCCCCGGACAAGCTGGAGGAGATGGCCGGGGAGAGGGAGGTCTGGGCTTCTCTGCTTAGGCTGCTGCCCCCACAACCCAGCCCCGGATAAGCAGAAGAAGATGGATGGATGGACTTATAGAAAAAAAGCCTTGCAATGTTTTCTAAGAGTTTGAAAAGCATGACCACATTCACATATAAACTGGTTTATCTGAAATTGAAAAGTATAGTAAACCATTAACTGAATAATGTAATTTTTTTTCCCACAGATTGCCCATGGGCTTGCAGTGCCTGCACTGACTACTCATCACTGCTGTTCTCCTCACAGAATTGCAACAAGGTTTGTCAGCAGCTGTTCTGAAGTGCCTCAGTGAAAGCAATCTGCCCTAGATGGAATTAAGAAAAAATTAAGATTTTAAATTGAACAATTTAAAATCTTAATTTTTTCTTAATTCTGTAAACCTGTAAACAGTACTGATGATGATCATTATTTTTTGTAGTGTTTATTCAATTAAGCTATTCTTGTATTTGAAAACTGTTTTGTTGGAATCTAAATGCCTTATGTATTTTCTGCATATTTTGTCAGAATGATTTGGGGGGGGTCGAAAAAACGTGTTTGATGGGTAAACCGTGCACCCAGGTGCACGTCTTCCTGCTGTCCATTTGGAAGTCCATAGCTCCAACAGAGTAACTGTGGACCATAATCAGTTAAATTCAATTCAAGTCAACAGCAAAAACTTCAAAAATCAAACAAGCCTGTATGTGCAAACACTTTGCAATAGCGGGAAGGAAAAACTCCATTTTAAAAGGAAGAAACCTCTGGGAGAACCGGCCACAGTGAGGGGCAGCAGCCATCTGTTGTTGGCGAAGGGGGGTGAGGGGACAGAGAAGAGAAAAGGAAAACAGCACAGGGAGACAGAACAAACCACACCCTGACAGAGAGAGGACATCATTTAATGGTTTAGTGGTATATAAACAGTGCATCAAGGTGCATCGCAATGTATCACGCTGACTCTTGTAGCAGTCTGAGGCTATAGCAGTATTACTAAGGGCTGGTTCAGGGTCACCTGATCCAACACTAACACACACCACAGCTAACACTAACTATATCTTTATCACAAAGGAAATGTTTAAACCTAATCTAAAAAATAGGAAAAAATAGAAAGTTCCTTGAATGCCATTAGATCTTTTTCTTTTGGTAGATTCACTTAATTGTACGGTCCTAAGGTTCTTTAATAATTAAGCCAAAAGCAAAAACAAAACAAACAGGTAACAAGGAAAAAAGATGCAAAAAAAACCCAAAAAACAGTTAATTAACTACAGTACAGTAACTGGGGATTATTAAGATTTATGTGTTCCTACCTCATGCTTAAAATGGCACAAAATCCAGAAATCAAGATCCAAGAAAGTCTTCAGAGGCAGCAGCCCAACTCAGAAACAGCTGTGCAATACTCTTAGACACACCCAACTGAAAATAAAACATCCTAAAAAAAACAGCTGCACGTTGGTGGGCTATGAGCACGGGTCCCTCTAAATGATGAAAGATCCCCATGTCACCTGCATTAAGCCAGAATCATGCACATGATTAGCCCAGTGGAGGTCATTTTGAAGGACTCTGCAGTTGCTCCTCCTTACACAAACAAGCAAATGCCATTCATACCGATGAGCTGACGCCAGACCTGCTACGACCCTGTCATCTAACTGCTCACCTTCTGTTATCTGTGTGCTGGGAAACAGAAAACCTTCTTGTGAGAGCACATATGGATAAGACATCTTGGAGGTGCTGGACTACCTGTGCAACACGTATGGGCCACAGATATCATCTAATGATACCAGTAGTGACAAAGGCAATAGCACAAAAGCACAACTGAGAAGAAAAAAAAAAAAAAAAGAACAATGTCACACATCATAGCATTTATCGTCTAAGCTAGTTTTTGCAATGTCTTTCCATAGCTAGGCTTGTAAAACACAGAAGAATAATCAATAATATGAGCAATCTATACAATAAATACACACATTAAAAAAACAAAACTCAAAAACAACAATGTATAGACAGACAAGACACCATAGAGCACAGACATTAAGTATAAGAAAATACCCTAAACCCTATATCCAGTAGTTTCCGGTAGTACCTCCAAGTTTCATAATTTTAAGTGTTTTAAATTGCTGTATGTTCTCACCATAGAGTATTTGCTTCTTACTCATGTGTAGCACAACAGTTCTGACCTTTACAGCTGGTGGAGCTATAGTCTTTACATATGAGGAAAGAACAATGTAGTTGTTTGCTAGCTGCAAGTAAAACACTTTACAAATCAGCTGGCAGAGCAGATGTCAGCAAGACGCAATCAGCACTATTTCATGCTATAAAATAGGTTTCATAGGTTTCATAATTGAACTTCCCTGCTGTATCCCTGCAGCTTCATCAGTGATCACTGCACAAAAATTAACAACCACAATGAAGAAGAAAGAAAAATGAGATGCAGCAAAAGGACAAATGCAGAGGTGCCTATGACCTATCCAACAATAGCCAGCACTCCTATGGAAACAGCAAAGAATGAGAGGTTAAAAGGTCAAATCGGCATCTTGACATTAGCCAAGAAGAAAAGGACGTAAAGACTGAGGAGAAAGATGATATAAAGAATCACAAAGGAGAGAAACAGGACACACTCCCAGGAGGACTAACCTTGTGTCTTCTCCTCAGTGCATCTCCCTCAAGACACTAGTGAATAGCTTATGGGATGGAGATGCTCCTTGCTTTCAACAAGTACTTGCTCTTTTTTACTTCCTCCTCCTCCTCCTGCCAGGCTTCCCTCCCTTTCCATGTTATCGCTTCTTCCTTCTTCTCAGGGAGTCAGATCCATAAATCAAGCGATCAAAGCCATGCACCTAATCTGAGCTTCCTGCCTCCAATTGACCAAAGGCTGTGTGTATTACTGCACAATGGCAACCTTTACTACGGTAAGAAAACATACATAGCAGCAGTTAGCTCCCTCTACACTGCCCTGCAGGTATGTCCTTTAAAGCTTGAACACACAAACACGTGCAGACACAACACAAAAAAACCCCCCCAACAAAATAAAACAAACTAAACTACCATTACTGTTGATTTACTGTTATATTTGTCGAGTTTATTCATGCACCTGAAGCTATGGGCAACAGAAGCAACATCACAATTCACAGGTCGCTACCCTAGGTTCACTGCTCCCTTTCCCCCTTTAACCCAGTGCAGTGAACTGTTGGGTCTTATCTGTTTTATGCTCCCTATTTGGGAGCTGAAACAGATGACAACATATGGCTGCAAAATATGACTGCACCCAAGAGGATGTGGATTATTGCCCAAACTGGAGTAAATCCAATATATGCCAGGAATCAGACACATGCATAATTATAACATAGATTGTAATGCAGTGCATATGTACCATCAGAATGTACAGTATGCACTTACAAGTTCAAATCTTTTTCTTTTTCCTCTGGTAGCAAACAAGTCTGCTTATATTGACACGTATGGGAAACTAGCCGAGCTGCTCCTTTGATCTTTGACTTCAGTAAACATTTTCCTGATGAGGTAATTTTCTCAGTTGCTAGCTTCAACACTGGCTTGGTAAATTACAGTCTCAGTTGGAGTCAGAGATAGATAATACTTTAATATGGGTCTAACACATGATTACCTACTTGCCATTGTATAATCTTGATCGTGTCCTTTCTTTTTCAGTCCTGATCTGCCTCTCACTTGTCACGCCACCAAGATAGTGACGACAAAAGGTTCACTGGAGGCACACTTCACAGTGAGCCTCCATCTTTCACGAATCTTTAAGGAAAAAAATATTCTATCAATTTATCTAAGAGACACTGCTTTGTATGATTTATTATTTTATGTCAGCGCACAAAGCATTCGTTATAAAATGAAAAATGCAAGAAAACTGAGAATAAGTAATGCCCTATTGTCCTGCAGTTATCACAAGTGGCCATAATGTTCAGCAAACTTGCAAGAAGAGTCTCACTTTGAGTGAAGAAATCTTCCAGTCTGGAACAATTACTGTGGTCTAAATTGTCTTTAAATTTACCATAAACTGACATCAGTCAGACATTCTGATGGTCATGCTTCAGTTTTAAGGCTCAAATCAAGAGACAAAAGCACCACAGATAGTGTGGGTCTCATTAAGATTTCTGAAAAAGCTGTTTGCATTAAGCAGTCATAATGGTGCTTGTTCTGGAAAATCCTGTCCATTGTTCCCATTCAGCACCATCACTGAAAGCAAAAACTGCCATTGTTTCTGCTTCATTAATAGGATGAAGGAGTTCAGGCCAAATGATTATTGGGCCTGATGCAGTTTCAGTCATTTCTTTCTTCTCTTCTCTTTTGTCTGTGTAGTTTGACATAAAGGTCAGCAAAGCCACCAAGATAAAACTTTTCTTCAACTGTTAATTCATTACACACTCATATGGACAGTTGACATATTAAAGGAAAAAACTTAACCTTTGCCCCCCCCAGTGAGGGGATCCAAATGAATTCTGAGTTATTGTCTTTAACCGATAAAGAAACACTCCTAGCCTTACAGGAGTGGTCTTTTCCAGGATCATCATGTCTGTATTCATCTGGTATAAAGGGTCGCTGAATGGCTTCATGAATGTGAAAATAACAAGTATTATAGTCACTAGATCTAAACCCAAATAACCACCTGGCAGACAACAAAGACAGCACTCTTCGCCACTTTCATGAAAACATGAAATGAGGGAATACATTTTTGAAGAATTGTGTTTCTAGTATAGTTTCAGAGCCCTGGAAAGGAGCTCTTCAACATTTCATTTGTTGTATATCTGCAGCAGGAGTGGTGTAATGACCAGTGACATGGAGCAGCAGGTGAAATGAGAGCGGCGAGGGGGGGTTCTTTAAAAAGAAATATTTGGAAAAAAAGTGGTGCTGGAACTTATGAATCACAGATCAACTTATTTCTCATGTTTACAGAACTGACATTTGGAGGTTATTGGCATGTCTGGCTTTGCAACTTGCAATTTGGGAAATAAACGCAGCACATTTCGCCGCTTTGTTTGTTCACAGTATTGAGATGGTTAGTTGTGGTTAATTATGAGAGATTATTACCAACTGCAAATGTCCAGTTTTATGTAAAAAAAAATCTGATCATTTTGCTTTTTAAGAGAGTTATATATAAATATTAGGATCAATATTTTGGAGATGGCTGTTGTCCTGTGCACAGCTTCTCTGTCCGTCTGAGAATAAAACAATCATGTGAGGGCTAACGAAGTTTATGATCAACATGGAAAAGTTCCCAGTTATCAAAGAGAGGTGGTGATATTTAAATAATTGAATCCTTTATATTTCAGTTTCTTTGCCACAGCCCAATCTGAAACAAATGGGGTTAAAAAGATGTGGTTAAACTAAAAGAAGGAAAAACAAATGTAATCTAGATTTTATATCCAGTTCTGAAGATGGACTTCTACAGCAACTTAGGAAAGAAGTCATCCCCAGTTATGAATTTGTGGAAATATGCTTTCATTAATTCTATATATGCATGTTGTTATTGTAGTTTTGGACATATGTAAATACTTTTAAAATTGCAAATTCTTGCAAAAATCTATACATAATTCCATTTTGGTGACAAAATGGGTACCAAATTTGTACAGGCCACCTAAAATGTGAATAAATGCATCCTTGGCTGTTCCATTACCTCACCTGTTACACCATTGCAGACACACCCAGGATATTAACAGGCACTGAAGCAAAAAAAAGAAAAAAGAAATTGCCCTACACCAGAGGAAAATTGCATAAAGACTGTGCTGTCCTTGTGTCTGCAGGAAAATTGATTCCACTGACTGATTTTCTGGT
>VOQK01032039.1:26583-41863 GCA_015052645.1 Benitochromis conjunctus
AACCAAAATACAAAACAGAATACGTTAACATTTTCAGCATTTGTCAAGTCATTTTTCACTCTGTGCACCTGTCTGTCCTAATACCTTAATGTCTGTCACCTTGCAATAGTGTTTCCCCTGCCTTCAGTTGGCTGTATTCCCCTTTCTGTCCCTCATCATATTTTCTATCCGGACAGCTGTCAGAAGGCTACCTGGGTTATTATCTTGATATGAGATACACCATGTTGGCCTTGAGCATCTCGCTCTCATTTTACCTCTGCCTCCCCCCCCCACTCCCTCCTCACTCTCTTCTTATATCAGGTAATAGGTGTATTGATCTGTGGCTACCTCTGTTGCCGGGTGACAGAAGGACTAGTGGGAATTAAGTGGTCAATCTGCATTATTGACACGCTTGCCCTTTTATAGCCCTTCATCTTGATGTGTGTATAAATGGACATGCACAAGTTCAGATAAATTCGTACATGTTTATATCCATGCTATCAGTGTGCACATTTCAAAGATACTCGACTCCCTCCACCATTTTTCCCTAAAAACTTTAGTTTTTTAGCCGCAAGAAATGATCCAAGGCTGATGGTATGCTGATTAATAAGGTGTCAATTGAAATTGGACAACCTCCTCTCCATAATGAGAACTGCCCGCTTACGTCAGCTCAGAATGCCCAGACCAATTTGAAGAGACAGAAAAGAAGAGGAGGTTTGCATCAGCCGTGAGTGCTGTGTCCACTGGGGAGCTCTTTACAACGCTGGCTTATTTCTTCTCCTTGTTTACTGTGGAAAGGACACACTGATGACAGCTCTGAGGGCTGAGTGTGTGCTCATAGCTCCAGGCTTCTAAAGTTAAAAAAGAATTTCAGTTTAAATAAAAGAGTGCGTTGCTTCACAGAGGTTTTCAGTACTTGGCGTAGTAACAGCAGGAGCAATGACAAGTGCTTCCCCAAGTGGCTGGTGTGCACCGAGAAGTAAAATAGAGACGCTTTGCAAATACAGGACCTCAGTGAGTGAAACATTTTCAAACACAAACTGCACCGCTTACTGCCAAGTATACAGACACTACATTGACTGTAACTAATAATCTTTAAATATTTAAAGAACTATTTAAAAATTTAACAACATTAAATTCAGAAATAACCCTCCCAGTGTATTATACAACACTAAGGATCATTTCAGACAGTGGGCAGCTCCAGTGGTTCTGAACAGAAGCTGCCTCAGTCAATTTCCTGCTGCTGTCAGAATTTTTGATGGATCAACTTTTCTTACCGTCTGCAACTACCGATGAGCACTTGAAAATGACATTAGTTAACAGTTTTGGCAGTCACTTAAGCAACTTTGCTAAAACACAGGTATGACTGAAGGTTGCAGTATAGATGGCTGTGTTTTATCCAGCGCTAAATTACAACAGAAACCAGCAGAGCTTTGAGTTTCTGGTGGGAGTTTCTCTCCCAGCACAGCTAGTCTCTCCTGAGGGAGAAACAATGTGCAAGAACAAACAATTTTACAATTATTTAGACAAAAGTCCGTCTGCCTTATTTTCTAGATTTAATTTTTATTTATGATTGTCTGTTTTGTTTTTGTCTGTAAGCCTGAATATTAATATATTAGAGTGCTAAGTAAACTTAGAAAAGTTTATTTTTAATATAATGTAAACTTTGTTATACTGTGAGCAAGTAGGGTATACTGTGTATATTAGTATACTGGTATATACATAAGTATACTGTGAGTGTTTGGGCCAAGAAACAAGGAATGGACATTATACCAGTGGAAATCTATGCTTTGGTCTGATGAGTCCAAATTTGAGATCGTCGGTTCCACCTGCTGTGTCTTTGATCAACGCAGAAAAGGTGAACGAATCGTGTCTACATGCATGGTTCCCACCTTGAAGCATGGAGGAGGTGGTTTGATGGTGTGGGGGTGCTTTGCTGGTGACACTGTTGGGGATTTATTCAAAATTGAAGACACACTGAACCAGTACGGCTACCACAGCGTCCTGCAGCAACATGCCATCCAATCTGGTTTGTCCTGTTGAAAGATAAGTGACTGTCCAACCAATGACCCCAAACACACCTCCAGGCTGTGTAAGGGCTATTTGACCAAGAAGGAGAGTGATGGAGTGCTGCGCCAGATGGCCTGGCCTCCACAGTCACCTGACCTAAACCCAATGGAGATGGTTTGGGATGAGATAGACCGCAGAGTGAAGGCAAAAAGGCCAACAAGTGCTCAGCATCTGGGAACTCCTTCAAGGCTGTTGGAAAACCATTTCAAGTGACCACATCATGAAGCTCATCGAGAAAATGCCAAGAGTGTGCAAAGCAGTAATCAAAGCAAAGGGTGGCTATTTTCAAGAATCTAAAATATTAAATTATTTATTTAATATTTCTCCATGATTTGTACTCATGCCATGTCTATCCACCCTTTTGCCACTCTTCTCATTTTCATTTATGTTATTTAAGAAATATATTCAGGAAATATTCAGGGGCCACAAGGGAACATTTGTCCCCGTTAAATCTTCCTAAATCATAGGTGGAGCCCTCCTAAACCTACTGAACCTTCACTTACAGCTCTATTAACAGAAGCAGACACTCTGACACCACTACCAAAAAGATTTCCATTTAAGCACTCCATAGCTACGCCGCATAATAAACCAGCACTGTCCTCTGTGGTGTCATGTGCCCCCTTTGTTGCTGAGCAAGCTCTCTTGGGTATCAGAACACTGAGGGGAAAATACCGACAAGGACCTGAGATGTACAAAAATATATATATATAAAAACAAAATATAAACGATGCACCCGTAGATGCAGCTCTGAAGGACTCTGGTGACATCTTGTGGCTGGAAGTAGGAACTGCACGTGCTGAAAACAGAAGACCGGAGCAACATGGCACAATCTAAAACAAACAGTGCAACAGTGATGAGCTAATATTGTGTTTGCTGAGAGGGTCTTCTCATTTTTCATTCTGGTGTTGGGTGATTATAAACTTATCATCCAAGGTTAAACACCACACGCACCATTAGGTGGAAGGGTGGAGCTTTTCCTTGTTGATCATTAAGGAAGTGACTGATGACAGTGTACAGAGCTCACAGCTTTAAGATGGCTAAGCAATACAGCAAGAACTGTGCTATATGTATAACACTTTTAGCACAGTGCCCAAATGGAAATGGGCACTAAGGTTGTTAATTATTCTTGCGCTCTAACGGCCATATGACGTGATGTTGGATAAGGTTAAGAAAACAGATGATTTGTGCTGACATTTCAAGAAGCTGCTGTGGTTAAAAGTAAACACAATTTGCTAAACGTCTACATTCACTGTACTTTTACTAATAGTGAAATCATCTGTAGGTACCAGTGTGCCAGCTTAATTATGTGGCTAAGCCGAAGTGCAACAGACCAACATTGTCTGATACATTAGCTTGTGATGAACATTACACCAAGTACATTAGTACTTTTGCCAGCAGCAGCTGATTTTTTTTGTTTGGTTTTGGTACCAAAAGTGCTCATTTATGGACTCATGTGAGTGGCTGTAAACTACACCAAGCTTGGTGAGCAAGATATACCATACAGACACATTTAATGTGCTTATTAGTGCTAAAAAACAGGCTCAAGCACAAACCTATTGGCTGCTCCATACCACACACTAATCCTTACAGTGCTGTGCAAAAGTCTTGAGTCATCAATTATTTCTTCATACTTTGCTGGGAAATGGGAAGCTGGTGAAGCAATTTATTGAAACATCCGCAAATACAAATGAAATGAAAGTAAATGAGGCAAAAACTGAACAGTTTGTGCGACCAGTTATTCTTCTACACAGATTGAACTCTTTGCTGTAATTTCTTCATGTAGTCTTCACAAAGTGTGCTCCGGGGATTCTCAAAGACATCAAAAGCTTTTCTTTGGATGGATGCCTTTTGTTTCATTCTCAGTCAAGATGATCCAACACAACTTCAATAATGTTGAGGTCCGAGCTCGGAGGAGGCCAATTTCATGACTGATAATGTTTCTACTTTTGCAAACGCAAAAATAAAAAATGAAGACACTGGCAAAAATAAATAAATAAAAGAAAGTCTGGCTCCTTTAAAGCAAAAAATATGTTTAAACGAGAGGTGGGTCAAACCTTCTGCACAGTACTGTATAATATGTCTTACAATTCAGTTAAGACAGCACCAAGAGCACACTTCACAGTTTTAGGCCTGGTTTTTGCTTGTTAACTCAACACTTTCCTTATTTTCATTACTCTTCAGTAACAGATGAAGAATAAAAACAAAAAACCCTGAAAACAAGAAAGAACTATTTATTATTTTCCAGAATTCAAAAAGTGTACAAAAGTATGTTGGATAAGTACTGACATGTCTTTTTATTTTAATGAAGTGCTCTGAGGTTGTTTATGAATGACCACTGTCGCCTGGTGTCCTGGATGAGCATCCCAAACTACAAAAAATGCAGATAAATCTGAGTTAAGTGTCTCTGTAAAGCCTTTGATCCTAGTGGGAGCAGATGACCATGTCCTTTATGGAAGAGGATTTATTTCTGGGAAGCCTCCTGCATGATGACTGAACACAGACTCAACAGCTGCAGGTATTCGTCTGCACCATCTGACAGACACTTACACACAACCTGAACCGGAGAAAAACAAACAGAGTCATAAAAAAAAGAAACATTAGTTTATCTAAAGGATTTAACTTCTACATTTATTACAAAGTACTATTGTAGCTGCAAAAAATAAATAAATAACACATAACATTCATCAAAACACATGTAAAACCAGCACTGTATTATATCACTTACTGCCATCTTCTCTGTGATAGTCGACTTCTGCTTGTCACTCAGGTCCTGCTCTATGACAGACTCATGAAGCTGTGTCAAGATCTGTGTGGCTGCGTAGCCTTCATCCACCATGTTCTGGCAGAGAAGATGATTAAAGATTGATTGCCATACCTTTTATTTTGTGCTTAACTATCTATTTCAGACTATTAGATGTTAGAACACTTACCCTGACTGCTACCTCTAGTTTCTCAAATGTTCCTCTGAAGCAGATCTGGAGCAGGTTGTCAATCATCTTGTCAGGTACAACCTTAAAAAGAGCAGAGGCAAGATCTCAGATGAGAAGAACATTCTAACTACAGTTAATAATCATTTCTTGCAGTCTACCGTGATACAAATGAAGTCCAACTCACCCCTGCTATTTCAATGACAGCGCAATCAGTGATTTCCTTGTCGACATTGAGGCGCGCAGCACTTTGCAAAAATGTGATGGCTTTCCGCAGGTCGCCTTCAGACACCCGCACCAATGCTGCTATACTCTGGATTAGGAAAGACAGTTATCAGACTCCACCAGTTCTGCTGTACCTAAAGCTTTGGCATTTTTCCACTCACATTTAAACTGATTATACATTAAATGTTATGCAGCACATAGATATCACTCAAATCAGATTTTCTTTTCTACTGCGAATACATTTCTGACCATGGATGGATTACCACCTGGGAAAGGTGGGCCCAGCACCAGGGATAGTGACAGTGGTGGAGGAGCACCGCCAGCTTCACCAGACCAAACACAGAAATGGAAAATGGAAACTGGCTGTGCGCTCTGGGATCTGAACTACATTAGACATTTTCTTAGCATATCCTACAGTTAAGAATATTTGACACTTCCTGTCTGTCATTGAGAACAGTCTTCTGCCTTGTGCTATTGTGCTTATGAAGGGCACAGGCCAGACATACTCTTCACGCAAGTAGATGTCATGATAATCCATTTATTTATGTTACAGTAAAAAAATGTAGGCAGTAATTTTGCTGCCTAAAATTCCCTTTATCTAAAATATTTTACAGGTAAGCAAAAATGTTTATGCTTACAAAAATCATCTCTTCACACACTTGGTGTTCTTTTTTTAGTTTAAAAATGCTAATAATCATCTGCTAATACAATTAAATCAAATGCACAGACATGGATCATGTACAGTGGCTGTAGTATGTGCTTTGACCACTAGGTGGAGCCTCTTATTGCTCAATGAAATTGAGTGACAGTGCATTGAATCGTAAATGGACAGGTGTATATATCACTTTTCTGCTCATGCTAGTGAACACTGCACACTTAAACCCCTGTTAGTTGGACAGTGGCTGATGTCTGCTACACCTAAAAAAGGTAACTGCAACAATTCCCTGCTTTAAGTATTAAACATTAAATATCAAAAAATAAAGAGCTGTTTGTGGGCAGGCGTTAACAGCCGAGCAGCTGAACAGACAGGAAAAGGGATGTTTTTCTTTTTTCACCTCAGCAATCAAATCAAGAACAAGAAAGCTTGCTGAACTGAATGAGGAGTCTGCACGGAGGACAAAAACGAGACAAATAAGGATTGATTTGAATGGTGAATCACGCAAAGTTACTTCAGTGTGTCCAAGAACAAAAATACAGGGCTGGAACTGAGTTTAATACAGTGAGCATGACACAAATTACTCAGGTACTTCAAACCTTGACTTTCTGTTAAGTCTGTTATGGGGAGGATGTGTGCAGACTTGTCTCTAATATTGGTGGTCCCAGGGTCAGACTTAAATCTAACATGAACAAAGTTAAAAGATGCAGCTCATCATTCTGAGTTGAGCTCCCTACTAATCCCTGATTTGTACTTCTACGTAAAAAAAACCCCCAAAAAACCCAACATTAATTATAGCCCAAGATGTACAGAATATGTATTTGGGGATGAGTAAAATAAATGTGTTGAAAATATACTTGTACAGGTCAACTATTGAATTGTTTTTGACATTTTGTAGAAGTGAAGACAAAAAAATGTAATCACACTAGTCGTAAAAAGGACCTAAAAGTGTGCAGCTGATCGTCTTTAAACCTGCAGATACCCTGTCACTGCTGAAGATTACAGCTTAATTAGTAAGAAAGAAAGAAGGGGCAGACTTTCTTCTAGTTGTTACATGAATCCCCCCATCTGGCAGATCAAACCAGTGCAGTAGAATTTCTATGAAAGCTTCATGACTTGAGACACTCTTTGAAGTGCCTACCTCCTGAAACGTGCAGTACAAAACACATTCTTTTAGGTCCATTTTTTTCTTTTTTGTGTTGCTTTTGTAAAGAAAAATACATATATAACATTTAACAGCACCTACTGCTAAGATTATTATGTCTGGTAATTTCTTCTGCACTGTTCTTTCAAATAACCCTTTCAGTTAAAATCAAAAAGCACTTTCAAATAATTTTTTAATGAGCCACCCGCCCCCCCCCATGTTTGCAGTAATTAAAAAATGAACCTACACTAGAAGTGCGTAAGACATCTTAGAAACTTCTCACAGGTCTCGACTACACTATAGCAGCACAATCATTTTCTTCCTACCTCTTTGGTATATTTGAGGTTCTCCTTTTCGCATATCTCTAGTAGACGTTCTTCCTGGATCTGATTGGCTAGAGGTTTGAAGCGAAACTTGGAACACCGAGAAGTCAGAGGCTCAATAATCCTAGAAAACACACAGACATACAGCAGGATTACAGTAACTGTGTGTTAACTGTGTAAGGTGTGTGTTTAATTGATTCTGAGCAACAACCCACAACTGACCTGCTTATATAGTTACAGATGAGACAAAAGCGAGTTGTGCGAGACTCCTTCTCCATGGTCCGTCTGAGAGCGGCTTGAGCTGGAGCTGTCATGGAATCAGCCTCATCCAGTATGATGATCTTAAAAGGAGGACACGACTTCCCACTGCAAATGTAGCAAAATAGAGAATAAAAGTTTGAGCATTAGTTTGCACTTCACTGACAGAGACTTTGGTACTTTATTTCAATAATTATTCCAAAAGCTGTTTTGCCTTTAAACTAAGTTATCATCAGAGCACTATTGGCACCACTGAAATGAGCTTCATGAAGCACACTCACTTTACCTTTATAGTCCAATATATTTGCATGTTTTAAAAGGAAACTGTACATACAGGAACTTACTACTTCAGTTTCTCATTGGCTCTACAATTAGAGGATGACGTTTGATGTATGCAGAGCTGAAAACAATCCCAGTTTGACTTTTAATTCACATTTGCTAATTTATCACTGTGAGTAACCTCAAGCGCTTACAAAAAAACAAAAAAAGACAAAAAAAACAAAACAAGTCTAGCTGTTTTCTTATTGTCACAAACTGTAAAATGCTGACTCACTCTGGGCGTGTCCCGGCAACAGTGAGCTGAGCAAAGTTTTTGACTTTATCTCTGACGACCTGGATGCCTCTTTCATCTGAGGCATTGAGCTCCAGCACCCTCTGCCTGTAGAGTTCTGGACTGAAAAAAGAGCCAGAAGTCATATATGAGCAACATCAGTGCAAAGAAAAAAGGAGAGTGATCAAACAAAGGTGTAAAAACTATGATGACAAAATGACTGAAATCTCTTATCAAATACACCACATAGTTTACTCACCCATAAAGTTCTCTGGCAGCAGCTAAGATGGTAGAGGTCTTTCCTGTTCCAGGAGGGCCATAGAAGAGCAAGTTGGGAAGCTGCAATTAAAACACAGCTCCAGTGACACTGTACCTTTATGGCCTTGCAAAATGAACACAAGTACAACCTAAATACAAAAATATTGGAAATAACTATGTTTATATTGATTCTATATCTAACAACACACTGCTGTACATTGTGACAAAGCAATTTGACACAAGACAAGTGAGAAAACATTCTTACAGTATATATGGTAAATCCATGAGAGCAAAAACACGCTCTCATCTCCCACATCAGGTGATGGATACCTAATTGGGAAGTCTGCTAACTAAAGTTTTCTGTCAGATGATAGAAATGTTTACTGTCCACTCCCACCCAAAACAACCCTCCACATTATGATCTTGAAAAGCCCTGTTGTGAATCAAAAGATTAAAGGGACCAAGAACCAGGGTGTACGGCTTTTTTGTTGTTATCAACAAACCAAATCCAGTGATGCAGCCAAGGCTATAAAAAAAGAACAACCAATTGTTACTTACATCTGCTCCTTCCAGAGACTTCTTCAACACTGCTACAACCTCCTCCTGAAAGGCCACCTCATCAACACACTTTGGCCTGCTGGAGTTCATTGAAGAAAAGAAAAAAAAAAAGCTGGTGTGAGTACACTGCAAGCTTCACAGGACATTACAATTCACATTGTATTGCCTCTAAAATGACAAACATGACCTTATATAATAATTTAAAAATCCATTAGGCCATAATTGTGTGTTTAACAAAAGTTTCACAAAAATATGACTTTGGATTCTTTTATTGTCATCAGTCAATATACCACAGAAGCATTGCTGAACAAAATTACTAGGCGAGAAGAACGTTAAATAAATATATAAATAATACATTTGTGATGTGATGGCAGTCAGGTAAAAGCTGCTACAGGAATTGTCACAAAATTATACAAGAGGACCGGAAATTCTTGTAAAAATGGGGCAGGAAAAAAAAGGTACGTCCAACTGTTTTATTTGTAGGTCTGTGGTTACCCTGCAATGCACTTAGATGTAAAATATGCGTTCCACGTTTGGGGGATTTAATAATCATCTTGAGATAAAAAACAATTCTGAATTTCACTGTGACATGATGAACAAAATGAGTTGTATTTTTATGGCAATACTGAACAGTGCCCCGGGTAAAAGGCGGTTAAAAGTTTTCCCCTGAAGGATTCTTGAGATTCCTGTTAATCTGTATATTTCATCAGATGTAGTGTTCAGTACACCTTTGTGGGTCATACTTACTATTTTTCTACCCAAGGAACAGCCTTGGCTTTCTTCTCTGCACTGGGTCCAGCCACTGCCTTGTCTTTCTGAGGCCTGGCTGCCTGAACTGTTGCTCCTTTCAAAAAGGCTTGCATGACTCTTCCTTGTTCTGCTAAAATGAACAAACAACATGCACACACTTTGATTATGATATCATAATTATACAGAGGTAGGTTGTAACAATATCTTGGAAACCGAGATAAAACAAATGTCCCGTTGTGCTGAATTCCATCTTCTTGTACCATGACATCTGCATGTAGCTGTTAATGCTTTGTTTAATCAAACTAGTCTCATGAAAGTTGTAATATTTGAAGATATCTCAGCTAACAAGTAAACCATAGCACGTCAGAATAATTGAAATTCAATTATCAAGCCAATTATGATCTATATCATATATGCTTTCTAATCCTGTTCATTCAGGTAAACTCTAGAAAATCAAAGCATCTTTAGCTCCAGCTCAGCCTGCTGTCTTTTTGTTAGTATCACCATCTCCAAACCATCGATTACAGAGTAGTGTTGGAGACAAAGTTAGAGATGGAGTCATGGCTGACATAGTTTGGACAAGTGCAAAGACAGTGGATATGTTAGGCAAAGGATGCTGAATGTGGAGCTGGCAGGAAGGAGGAAACAAGGAAGAACACAGAGAAGGTTCCTGGACCTAGTGTGGGAGGACATGCAAAGGTTTCAGTGACAGAAAAAGATGCTAGGAGTAGGGCGAGATGGAGTTAAACTATCCACTGTGGCGACCCCTAAAGTGGGCAGCCAAAAGAAGAAGAAGCATGCCTGAGAAAGTTCTCTCTGTTGTACTGTACGTTCAAGAGGATTTGCTACAAGTCTTGCAGACACATAAATTGGAGACCCGGTATGGACAAGTTTGAGGTTAATAAATCATTTAATGAATGGTTGAACGACTGGAGAAAAAGACTTAACGATCATTTTCAACGTTAACGTCAAGCCTTATTTCATTCGTTTGACAGTAAAAGATTACATTTTAAATCGTAACGTTGGGATGCAAGAGCTAGTGTTAGTGGTTTACTTTGAACAGCAGCGATAGCCTGAACTAGACACCACCAGAGTGTAGCCCATGTTAGCTGTGGTTAGTAAACACTTACAGAAAGTTTGCCACGTCGTCTCCCTGAACATCAAATGCTAATGGTACATGTGGTCTTCTTTAGCACTATTTTTACCATTCTAGCACAGCTTATCGTGGCAGCTATCGAAGCTAGGTGAGTTAGCCACTGTGCTTACTATGTGCTAATAACATTAGCCCCGTTGTTAGCTCCAAAAGATCACCTCGTGTTTTTTTCATAAACATGAACCGCTGTAGACGTCTTACCTAATAATTCCACGGGCGGAGTCAATGAATATCTAAAACTCCAGTATTAGTAATAATAATTCTGGCAGCTGGCTCGACCCCTGACGGGTTAACAGTGTGTCTTCAACAGCACCAGGTCTTCCCGCGCTAGCGGCCGAAAACACTTCCGTCGACGTCATTGTGCTACTTCCAATCATATGGTGCAGACTCCGCTTGTTTCCTTAGTCACGCCTCCTCCCATCCCTTTCTCCTTTTTGTCTCCTCTTCTTTCGCTGTCCTTCATAATTTCTTGTTATTTTCGTTCTGGTTTGTTAATACGCAATATTTCCTCTTATATTCTAAATTGTTAAATTTTAGACAAATAAATCAAATAAACTAATAAATAATCCAGTAGTTTATATTTAATGATACTTATCTGACAAAAACAAACACAGTGTAGTAATGTTTCTAAGAAATACAGGATTATGTGCTTTGTTTTGTCTGTCAGTTGATGGGCCAATGATCTTGGCTGTTTCTGTTGTAGGGCCTGTGATTGCCTGCAGAGAGAAGATGAATGAGAAGCAAGAGCACAGATGTCTCTGGCTAATAGACAGTCCCAGGAGCATACAGGGCCATGGAGAGATGCTAGAGCCCCTTACATTTTTTGGTTCAGGCAAAATGTGGAGCTGGATTAGCAGTGGCTTTAGTAGGACTGAATGACTCAATGAAGTGAAAGCGTGAATGATTTGCTTTGTTTGTGTTCTTGCGTGATGATGATTCAATCACAAATATTTTTTTATATTTAGTTTAACACTGTCTTTTTGGTGGCTAAAAATGTAGGGTTTTAAACATGTTTTATGTTATTTTCCCACATAGTTAACAAAAGCAGGATATATATAATGTTTCATTTGATAATCATTGTGTGTTCTTGGAGCTCCACTCCACTGACAGTCCAGCTCCAGGCACCAGGATTTCTCTCTTGGACCTATTAACCCCCACCCCACCCTCAGTCAGCTCTGTGTCTCTCCCTCCGCCCTCCAGGCAGGTGAAGCAGCCTTCTGATTCGTTTTCCCTCTGTGTGACTCAGCTTCCTTATGAGAGCAAATAGAGCATCATCAAAGCAGCAGCACCACTGATTTCCTGCCCATCAAGCTTGAGGAGTTTCCCTATCAATGGAGTGGACTCAACTACCTCCCCTGGCTGAGGAGCATTCTGTCTTTTCCTAGGTTAGGTGCGCTGTAAATATTTGCTTTATTCTATGAGGATTGTTGTGGTTTTCAGTTGGGGGTTGAAGCATCATGACAAGGAACGGTTAGCTCTATCAGTGTGTGGATGGCTGATTAATAATTGGATGTTTTTACTTACAAATTTTCTGAAAAATATAGTTTTACTTTTTACTACTGGCACAGTTTTCTGAATGATAGGGTGACAAACAAATTGTTTCCTTTGTTCTCTTTCTGCTTGACTTGCTCTGGCTTTTATTGTTTAATTGCTTAACAGTTACCTTGCTATTGTTTTTCACTGAACACTGACTGACATCTTATCTTGCTCGCCGTTCAATTGACTAAGCTATTCTATTTTCTATTTTATTAACTCTAACTGGGTTTTTTTGTTATTCTATCTGTGCCTTACTAGCAGCATGGTTACTTTATATCTAGACTTACTATTTAGCTAAGTGGCTGGGAGTGGCATCAACATTATCGTTATCCTCAGGCTTTGTGGCTGTCTGTGATGGTGATAAATGTGAGTTGTGACTTGGAATAAGAATATAAATAAGAATCAGCAAATAAGAGGGGAAAAAAAAGGGAGACACAAATCTCAGGGGAGAAAATTGGATTAGGGAGGAAAAGCAGGGGAGGTTGTCTGGGGTGGAAGGGTGACGAGAGGAGGCGTGGCAGCAGAGAGAGAGAGTGAGACGAAGAGAGAGCGATAGAAGAGTGGATGCAACCCACACCCTGAGATGCTGTGCTGGCTGAGAGAGGACGAGATGTCGGTTCAGGAGCTGCTACAGAGGGTCGAGTGTGTCATCACTCATGTCGGTAAGTCATCACATTTCTTCTCAGTTTCCCCCCCTCATCTGTGTGTGTTCATGTGTGGATTAATTAGAATGAGAGAAGCGTATGTTTTAAACGGTATCCTCTCATGGGAAATTTTAAGGAGAGCCCGCCTGTTGGAATATACCCTCATTGTGGTGAAAGATCTTTATATATAAATCTTTGATTTGTGATTAGGAAGCAGGGCAAATGAAATAGAGGCAGGGAATTTCCATCCTCTCATCAGGACCGCTGAGTGAAGAGGGATGCAGAGCGATGGGCAAGACATGGGCCAAAGAGTGTAAAAGAGAAGTCACTGGGTTCAGTTTTGATTTTCAGCAGCAATCAGCATTTTTTAATTAATATTTCAATTCATTCTAAATTTAACTGGGATACATTAACTGTTTCCTTTGATGTGAGTAAATATTTTCTGAGACCAGGATCTTATTTTCTTGTTTTAATATGAATAATGATGATAAATGTTCAGTCTTCCATTAATATTGTCCATTTAAGTTTCTGTCTTGTTACCTTTACTCTATCTCTTTTTCATTGTGCCTGTTATTTCCATCTCTTCTTTTTGCCCTTCTCTCATAGTAATCACTTCTTTTCCATCCCGTGTTCGTCCTTTCTATCCCCTCTGTGTGTCCTTCATTCTGCCTTCCATCCTGTTCAGTCCTCTCAGGCCCTTTTTTCCCAGACATATCTTTTCTCCTTGCGCTTTTCTCCTCATTCATCCATCATTTTTCATCCTCCTTCTCTCTAATTCCGCATCCGGGTTGTTTCTGGTGTGGAAGTAGGTTAATGTGCCACGCTGGAGACGGTTGCATTGCACAGTATTCTCCATTGCTGCACTGCCTGCACTGCACAGTAGCTAAGAGAATGATGGGTAGGGGGGCGGAGGGCAGCCTTTGCAGAGTGTTACTATGGAAACTGGCTCTGAATTAATTTACTGGAAATCATGCTCGCTCAGTATGCTGCCACCAGTGTTTGCAGCACAGATGATTCTGTAAAGGTGTTAATTTAACTGGATATTGTTATATTCTTCACCTGTTTTTAAAAGATTGCTTGTTTTACCCATTATATAACTGAGAACCTATTGATCTATTGGTCTCATGCTAACCTGATCGTAACTTAATTTTAAGTCTGCACTCTGAAGTTATTTGATTTACAGTAGTGTGACTTGTTTCAGTCCAAAAAAGAATGACATGCAGCTACTTGAAAAAGTAAAACCCAGCAGGTCAATTTTTCATAACTAAAATTTGTGCATTATTGTGTTTCTTTCTAATACTTCAGTCCTTTCAGTTCAGTCTTAAAGTTATACAATTCTGAATTTTCATGACATATATTTGAGGTCCAGTTAGAAACCTTTCCCCTCTTTGATCGATGATTACAAGTGACCCTAACCCTACTTTTTAGAGGCAAATAAAGGGAATATATGTTTAAAAAATCAACAAAACAGTACTCCAGCTTCCTCCCGTGCATGTTAGCTTAATCAGTGATCCTAAATTGACAAAAGTGTGAATGTGAGTGCAATAATTGCCTGTCTATCTATGTTAGTTTTGCGATGGATGACCAGTTTCAGTGTGTGTCCAATGAAAGCTACACTGAAAAAAATGTTTTGTTCAATTTACTCAAATTTTTTATGACAAGTGGTTGCACGAAATAAATTTGTTTGAATCCAGAAATATTTTTTAAGTACACCGAATTTAATTTAAGAGAGTAAAACCAACATATATTTTTAAGCTACTTTAACTTAACTGTTGTGGATACGACTTAGTCAAATATTATTAGTAATTCCAACTAAGGTCGTGTTAAGTGTACCAGAATAATTTGTTTCCTTTAAACTTATGTCCCAAAGTTATATTCAAATCAATCAAATTGTTAATTTCTCTCTATTTCAATTAAGTAAATTTTACTTAAAAATATTGCTTACCCTGATTTGTAGTTCTTTTAACTTCAATAATGAAAACTACAAAATTCTTTCACATCTTTTATTAATGCAAAATTTGTTGCAAACAGAATAAGAATCCACATCTCTAAGGGAAATTGCTGTAATTTGTATAATACAAATTACAAAACTTTTGCCTATGAACTAATAGCTTTAAAAAGCTATTAAAACAAAACAGAAACAACAGACAAGAGAAATGTTAACCAATGTTTCTCTTCCTCTAAAAAAGAAAAAACTGCTTACATAAAAGAATAAAACACTGCCAGCAGTATAAAGTATCACAATTAGAA